>JAVJIF010016611.1:0-134082 GCA_038442645.1 Agave tequilana
GACCGTTGGCGGTCGACTGGGCCGTTCGGCCGCCAGGGCTGAAAATCAGCCCAACGGCTAATTTTCCATTGGGGCTATTTATACCCCCATTGAGAGGTGTTTTTCACCAAGATTTTCAAGGAGAAAAATTTCATACTCTTTTAGTGTTTTTCAGCAAAAAGATTTTGGGTTCAAACTCTTATTCTCTATTTATTTTAAAAGTGTTTTGTTATTTCAAAGAAAATAGTCTTTTGGGGAATTTGATTTTTGTCTGAAAATTCTATATCTATTTGGTGTTTTCCCAAGTGATTTTTCTTTGATCAAAACACTTTGTTTTCATACTTGAGCCATATCTTGCTATCCTATCTATTAGGGTCTTTTATTTGTGGGAAGGTTGTTTGTGTTTGAGATAGACCACCAAGATTGTAACCCTCCTTATTTGTTGTATCCCTCTTGGGTAGAGGTTGATTTGGAGTGGTGGTTAGCTCCCTCTAGTGAGAGGTTGAGGTTGTGTTTTGCTCCCTTTAGTGAGAGGTGAAGATTGGTTGTGTATCCCTTAAGTGTGAGGTGGATTGTGTTTTTGGCTAAAGTCCTACCCCTCTTGTGTGAGGTGGGGTTTGTGTTGCCTCTAGTGAGAGGTTGTATCAGTTGAGAGAGGAGTTGTGTACTCCCGGTTGTAGTTGCCCCAAATCCTCAGTGGAGGTTCCCTGTGTGGACAAAGTTAGTGGATTGGAAATCCTTCTCGGTGAAGGCGGGGACGTAGAGCTGGGTGCTCGAACCTCGAAACAAATCTTGTTGTTTGCGTTTGATCCAGTGACTCTAACTCTCTCATTTACTTTGTGCCTTGCATCATTCATATTGTCATATCATAATTATATGCTTGGCTTGTTTGTGTGTGCCTCACTTGTGCTTAACAACGAGAGCTTCATATAGCGCCTCAACTCTTATTCAGAGGAATCAAGAGGAGTTAGTCCAGAGCCCTTCACCGGAATTCGGCTACACTCGTTGGTTGCATTAAGTGTGTTGTAATTATTGTTTAATTTTCACATTTAGCTTATTAGATTAGCCTTATCACCTATTCACCCCCCCTCTTGGTGATTTCAGTTCGTGGACCTTGATGAATTATTACAAGCGCAGTTCGGACCGGTAATGACAAGAGACTTTTCGTGAAAGGAAAGGGTGATAATCTTATTTGTGCAAACAAAGAAAGGAGCAAAGCACATTTCTAGTGTTTTCTATGTTCCAAGAGTCAAACATATTCTTCTTAGTGTCGGCTGAAGGACTTGGGGCACCATCCCAAAAGACTAGCCTTTTAGGTGGAGTTGCCCAAATCCTTATATCCCAAGACTCCCCACGTCTAGCTGATATGGGACTATTTGTTCAACCCAAATCCCAACAATCCCCCTCGAACAAAGAGTCTCCCTGCAAGCTCAACTATCTTCACACACTGGAAGATCAAATGTATCATCGAGATCCAACTCTTCACTGCGTGAGGTTACGACACGCCTTATGTGAACTACTGCAGTCAGTCACTCCTCTACACCGCGTGGTAGCCGCGGCACGCCCAATTACAAAGGAGCACCACTGTCAAATTTCTCGTGAGGCTACGGCACGCCTTATTTGAACTATACTGCAGTCGGTCACTCCTCTACACCGCGTGGTAGCTGGCACGCCCATTTGCAAAGGAGCACCACTGTCAAATTCTCGAGAGCCCAACATTAGCTTCACAGGGGCCTATTGCGCCTTTTTGCGCCAGTGGGGTGGGCAGGCCCATTGCGCCTTTGCGCTATTGGGGATCTATATCGTCGAACATCACCCACACACACGACTAATTTTGGGGCATGGCTCTGATACCACTTGAAGGACTTGGGGCACCATCCCAAAAGACTAGCCTTTTAGGTGGAGTTGCCCAAATCCTTATATTCCCAAGACCATCCCCACGTTTAGCCAATGTGGGACTATTTGTTCGACCCAAATCCCAACATCGGCCAGCTTCTACTTCGAGGATTTCATGTTCATTTCAATGAAGATATATGTGAGATCAAGGACAATCACGATACCCTTATTACAAAGGTGAAAATGACACAAAGTAAGATGTTTCCTTTGAAGCTTAATTCTCAAGTTGATTCATGCATGCATACTACTATCCTAGACAAATCATGGTTATGGCATTTTCATTTCGGGCATTTGAGTTTTAAGACCCTCTCTGATATGTGTAGGAAGAATATTGTTGAAGGCATGTCACTTATTGAACCTCAAAAGAAAGTATGTGAAGGATACACACTTGCAAGCATCATAGAAATTCTTTCCCAGTTTGAAGTTCATGGAGAGCATCACATCCTTTAGAGCTTGTACGTTCGGATCTTTGTGGTCCAATGCACACTACTTCGATTGGAGGTAATCAGTATTTTCTCACATTTATTGATGATTTATAGTAGGAAGACATGGGTTTTCTTTATCAAAGAAAAATTAAAAGTTTATGAATATTTTAAAAGCTTCAAGGCTTTGGTCAAAAGGGAAAGTGGCTTCCCATTGAAGACTTTACGTACCGATCCCGGAGGTGAATATGTTGGTGGTGAATTTAAAGCTTTCTTGAAGAAAAATTGCATTCAGCGTCAACTCACTGCTCGATATACTCTTCAAAAAAATGGCGTTGCTGAGAGGAAAAATCGAACAATTAATTAGCTCGAAGCATGTTGAAGGCAAAAGGCATTCCAAATGATTTTTGGCTGAATCTGCGGGATGTGCTATCTATCTTTTGAATCGGGCATCATCAAAATTACAAGATCAAATTCCTCAAGAAGTTTAGAGTGGACATAAATCAAGTGTGGCAGATTTGAGAGTTTTTGACAGTATTACTACTCCCATATTTAGTGAGAGAAGAAAGAAGTTGGATAACAAATCTGAAAAGTGCATCTTCATGGGATATAGTGAATGCTCTAAGGCATACAAACTATATAATCCGATCATAAAGAAGCTTGTTATTAGCAGAGATGTAAAGTTTAATGAAGAAAAAGATTGAAATTGGAGTACAAATGATCCAAAAGGCAAATCTATTTGTGTGGACATGGAAGAAGAAAAAGAAATGCAGTATGATGATAAATAAGTACACACTCCATCTTATTCTCCTCATCTTCTTCATCTTCGTCTTCACCACTCTCATCTTCGTCATTTACGTCTTCACGGACAAATTCAAGTTCTGCTCCCCGAAAAACAAAGAGCCTGAGAGAGATTTATGAAGATTCAAGAAAATATCTGAATGAAGACTTGGTGAATTTTGCTTTATTTGCTGATGCGGATCTGATTTCTTTAAAGATGCTTCAAATGAAAAGAGTGGAGGAATGCTATGGATCAGAAATTGATGCCATCCAAAGAAACAAAACATGGAAGCTTGTGGAGCTTCCAAGAGGAAAAAAAAGCCATTGATGTGAAGTGGGTCAACAAGACCAAACTAAATTCACAAGTAGACAAAACAAGGCTCGTTTGGTGGTGAAAGATTACAAACAAATATTGGTATTAATTTCTAAGAAGTATTTGCCCCGTTGCTCGTCTTGAAACTATAAGAACTGTACTAGCATTATCGGTACAAAGAGGATGAAAAGTTTATCAATTGGATGTTAAATCAGTATTCTTGAATGATTTTCTAGAAGAAGAGGTCTATGTGAATCAGCCACCTGGTTATGTGAAGAAAGATGCAGAAACAAGGGGTGTCATTTGAAGAAAGCATTATATGGACTCAAGTAAGCACTGAGAGCATGGTATAGTCGCATCGATGGATACTTTATGAAGAATGGTTTCAAAAAGTGTCCTTTTGAACATACTCTCTACATCAAGAAAGTGATCAAGGTAAATTCTTAATGATTTCCTTATATATTGATGATCTTATTTTTACCGGCAATTCTTCAAGTGTGTGATGAATTCAAGAGGAATTTAATGTGTGAATTCGATATGACCGATATGGGTCTATTTCAATTCTTTCTTGGAATTGAGGTCAAGCAGTAAGAAGATGGTATATTCGTTTCACAAAAGAAGCATGCAAATGATATTTTGAAAATATTTAAAATGAAGAGTGCAACACCTCTATGCACTCCGATGGAGGTTGGCTTGAAACTTAGCAAATCTGAAAATGAAGAAAGTATTGATGGAATTATCTATCGAAGTCTTATTGGTAGTCTTATGTACTTGACTGCAATAAGAACGGATCTTATGTTCATTGTAAGCATGCTTATTCGATTCACGGAATCACCAAAGAAAAGCCATTGGGAAGCAGGAAAAATGGTTCTAAGGTATTTTTGTAGAACCATCAATGAAGGCATTCAACTTTGATTGGCTATTGTAATAGTGATTGGAGTGGAAGTGTTGATGATTGCAGAAGCACTTTCAATTATTCTTTTCATATTCAGGTGTAATCTCATGGGTATCCAATAAGCAAAGTGTTGTTGCACTTTCTACAGCAAAAGCAGAGTATATTTCATTGGTATTAGCTTCATGTCAAGACTCTGGATCAGGTGGATCTTGAGCGAACTCAAGCATGAACAAGTTGAAGGAACTATATTGTTTTGTGATAATAGTTCAGTTATTTCTCTTACAAAGAATCCTATTTTTATGGAAAAACAAGTATACAAGGATCAAGTATGACTTCATTCATGACTTAATAAAAGATGGTGATTGAAGGTTTTACCTACACAAAAAATACAGAATTTCAGAACTTAAGAATAGTATGTGCAAGTACTCAATTCTACCGCAATAGCAAGTGGCTATGCGGGTCGTGATCCACTAGGAGGAACTAGCGATGGAAGCTTTTTTAGCAAGTACTCTTTTAAGTTACAAAGAATGGTTAAAGTTCTTCTTTTAATTCTTTAAAAGAAAAATTAAAAAGTTACAGTTAAGTTAGGAAGAAAGTGGTAGATAGAGAAGGTGAAGAAAATGAAAGTGGATATGTACAAAGAAGTTGAAAAAGAGCGAAAGAAATTTGAAAGATTGTGGTGTTGGTAATTTACACTAAAATTAAAAGAAAAGAAAACTAAAACCTAAAAAAGTTACTTACCTCTTCCGCGCTTGCTTACCTTTGACCCGTATCGATGATGTACCTTTGCTTGAAGTTGAGCGAAGTATGACAAATAGGATCTTGGTCATTCTCGTATTACACTATGAATTGAAGGGGCAAGCTACACTATCATAGAAATGGATATCCATCACTATAAGCCATTAACCATACTTGCAAGGCAAGGCAATTTCAAGACTACCGATTTCATTTGGATCCACAAACACAGAAGAGGGAAGTAAACGAAAACAAAAGTAAAGAAGAGAAAGAAACTTCGATTCGATTCAAATAACAATGGAAGAAAAGATCACTTACACCGGTGTCACCTTCAGTACAAGCTTACTCTCATTCCTCCATGAAAGTATCCTCTCCTCTCAGTTACATAAAGAAAATAAAAAACCTAAGTTACAAACTACAAATTAGCCTAAATTCTACTCTCTTCTTGGCGTCTCCTTTTTTGCCTTTGAGATTGCAGGTATTTATAGGAGAAATGCAGAGGGTAGAGAGTATGAAGATAAGGGAAGCTAGCTATTTCTGAGTTTGAGCCCTCCCTTATCTCCAAATTTGATTTGATGTGGATATTCAGTTCTGATCTGCAGCTTATTGGCATATTATTGCTAAATATAACTTATCAAATGATAGAATTAAAAATAATGATCAACTTAAGCATTGTAGCCCTTTGTCCTCTTTCTGGATCATCTTGAATAATCAGATTTGAGTTCTGATAGCGAAAGTTATAATTCAAATACTAAAATGTATCTAGCCAGAATCTGAGTCAAAATTGCTTCATCTCATCCATTGATCTTCTGTTTATCCGTTTATCTCTTTGAATTTGGACTCTGTATTTGACGTTATCCTCGGTTGATCTTTAGCTTTAACCACTTGATTCACCAAAATTGATTTAACCAACTGGATTTGGGATCATCCTCCTCTAACCAAATAAATCTAGTAAATCTGAATTTAACTGATATTTATTTGATTTTATCCTCTTTCTCCCCATGATTATCTTCTGCAAAATTGACATTTAAGACAAGGAATTTAGCAAATTTATTAGATGATAAATGTGCATATGTAATAAAGAATAATGCAATAAATGTGTGCAATCACACCCCCACACCTATCTTTTGCTCGTCCTCGAGCAAAATAACAAAACTAAACCAAAGATTATTAGACCACTTTCGCAGGTCACGCGATTGCACTGAACTTATGCAACAAGCCGTTACACATCTAGGTTACCCCTAGAGGACGAGTTTTGTCTCGTGAAGGTTTTCAGTGGATTGCACCCACAAAATCCATAAAGAAAGAAAAATGTTAATATTTTGAAAACACATTTTGAAAGAAAATATTTGAAATATTACTGTAAGATTTAAGTAATCTATAAGTTATAAGAAAACTAAAATTTTTCATTCCTAAACTTAGTCTCTATTCAAAAATTTGTTATCAATTAAAGTAAGGAGTCAAATTGTGCTTCTCATCTAGTTTATTAGTTTACCCTAAGTTATATGTACCTTCTTAACCGTGAAGTTTTGACTAAGGGTTTTTTAACTCTAACTCTTATGCCTTATTTATTTATTTATATATATTTTTTATTTTATTTTTGGTAGTATTATTCCTTAGTTCTATTAGGCTTTCTAATCTGCCCATATAACGAGCCTTTAATCGGTGACTCCCAGCCAAACGGTCTTAGGACACCATGTGAGAAAACACCACAAGAGGACTTAAGAACTCGAGCAAACAAGGCCACAAAACTAAGAATTTTATTATATGACCGCTTTTAGGCGTGAATACTTATGCTTTATGAGGCACAAATACCTAGCTTAATCAGAGGATTTATATATATATATATTCTTTTTTTCAAACTTATCTAATCATCTTTTGTATAAATACCAAGGTTTGCTTAGGCCAAAGCACCTAGCTAAACAATAATTAGATTTGTTTATTTTTATAGATTTACATATATATTTTTTTATAAGGCAAAAGAATTTTTGTTTTGAACCCTAAGTGTGTAAGTGTATAAAGTGCATACTTTATCAAGGCAAAAATCAAGACTAAATTACTTTGACAAATTATCTTTCTAACTCTAAAAATCAAACAAATAATCTTATTTGACCAAGTATAATAAATCCTAATTCAGATTATCCTATTCCTTAAAATTGACTTAATTTCTTACAAAAAAATGTCAAAATATTGTTTCTATTTTCAAAAAGTTTTTTTTAAAGTAAAGAAAATATTAATAAATTTTTTTTTAAAAAAAAAGGAAAACCTAAGTTATGTTAGAACCCTCCCCAACACCTATCTCATGCATTATCCTTAATGTATGAATTAATACATAGATACATGAAAAAGAAGAAAGGGAAGGAAAATATTACCTTAGTGGTGGTGGTTCCGGTGGTGGTCTGATTGGTTCACGAAATGCGGACCAATCAAATTTTCATGGACTTCGGAGGAACCCACCAGAAACCTCTCTAATATAACCCACTAAAATGATGGATATATGAATGATTTTTATTAAGAACTTTACCCCATCTAATTTTCAAATTTTACAAATAATTTCGGAGTCAATTTTATCAACACCCTTGTCCCAAAATGAAGTATGAAAAGATGAAATGATTGACTTAGACTTAGGAAGTACGGGAACTAATATCGACTCAGGAAAGTGACTTAGGTCAAGTAAAGTTTCAGGAGTCAAGATTGTTCAGAAAGTGGGTCCAAATCAACAAGTTAAAACGCAAGTTCACATTCATTTCTCAACAACGGAATGTGACTTAACATTGGGGATTCAAGTTCAAGAATGATAGGTGTGGGAATCAAAACTGACTCTAAAATATTACTCAAGTTGGGTAACAAAACAGGAGTCAATATTGATTAAGAAATTTGAACTGGATCACAAATTTGAGAATCTAGGCCACATTTCTCATTGAGTTCAATTTCATAAAAATGAGAACTTGCCAATTTGTCAATGGGACTTTCAAAAGTATGAAATTGGTCAAGTTCAATATGATGATCATAAAAGATTGGCGATTCAATTTCATGATGAATTGGAACAGGATCCCATGTTGACTCAGAAAAAAGATTAAAATCAGTGAAGACACCGGAGTCATTATTGAATCAGGGAGTAGAATTGAATCACCAAGTTGGGGGTTCAGGATCATATTCATTCTCAAGTTCAATTTCAGGAAAGAGATAACTTACCAAACTGTCAATGTCATTTTCAAAATTTAGAGTTTGGGCAAGTTCAACTGGGTGTGCTGAAATGGAATCTTGTTTTCTAAAATAACATGATTCTTCGACTCTAACAGAATGGTTAGCGACATCAGAAATGGTCAAACGGTGAGAATGGAGAGTTTGGACCATTATATCTATGTCATGATTACGAGCGATTTGAGCCTGAGTCATGCCTTCAAGCATCCTTCGTAGTCGATTGGTTCATCATTTTATTATGGTGAACTTGAAAAGATGAAGTGTTGTTTTAAAATTTATGGTGAAATTGTGAGTCTGTCAGATTTTGTGATTGTTGCTTAGACTCATGCATACTCATTTTCAAGATTGATGGTTTTCTATTTTGAACAAGTGGAACTGAGTATGAATCTTGAAAATACTGTGGACAAGGTGGATAATGAGGACAAGTTGGCTGAACATTAGACTCGAGGAAGGTGAATCACATTGACTCTGTGAAATTATTCTAGAAATTATGGTCATAAGATTGGGGGTATTGGTTATATTGAATCGGATAAGACCAATCCGACACACTAGGTTTGTTAAAGTTATGATATACCGGGTTGGTAATATCCAAAAAAGAGATCGGGGTGTAATATGGATTACCATTAAATTGAAAAAATTATTGGTATAAGTCATATCACAACAGGAAATGTCAAACACAAACAAACAAAACAAAACAAAAAAAGCAAACAAATAAAAAAAAATCTAACCTAAGTTAGGGTAAACCTTAGACCTAGATGACTCCTAACTGGTTACACTATCCACGGGGGGTATATTGCTGAATCTGACCACAAGTTAATCGACCAGGTAGGGGCAAGATTGGTGGGAGGTATCCGCGCATAAGCGACGGGCCTAATTAAGCCAAACCACTAGCCTTCGGGTTTCGCCCCTCAATTCCTAACCTTAAACACCGATTTGGCAAGAGTCAAATTCAAATCAACTTCCCCCTTAGGTCAGTCTCCTATTTGAGTTCGAGATGTCCCTAAGGCCAACGTCTACTCAGTTTTAGTTAGGCTTGGTTTTGAGTGAGGAGATTGTTTGTGGGCTAAGGGAGAGTAATGACTTCTCCACCTTATCTTGTTTATAGGCAAGCCCTTAAATCAATTTAGTGCAGTGTACAAGTATATAAAAAAGTAGCACTCAAGCAATATTTTATACAAGAATGACCTTATACTAAATGCTATGCACACATACCTTGGCTCCAACACTCTTCAACAGTAAATAGAAAATGTAATGAAATAGACACGTACCTAAATGCAAAGTCTAAATCATTTTTAGCATTTATAATCAACTTTTACTGTTGCATTAGAAATGTATATACAGTGAGTCAAACAAAAAATAAATGCTACAAATATTAAACTATGTAATTTAGCCAACCTACAAAAAATACAGGTTAGTAGTTCACTTAGATTGCCACAGGAATGTAGCAAATCTGAGGGCTTCTGGGCTCTGCTTTCTTGAGTAAAGTCCAGGGCCACTTATATGTCCACTGCAGCAAAAATTTCTTATTATTAAATCTGTACACCAAGAATTAAGAAGAAAGTTAACCAAAAAATTGTAAACTAAAAAGAATTACTTACCGTCCCTCCCCGGCAACGGCGCTAAAATTTGATTGAAGGTTTTACCTGCACAAAAAATACAAAATTTCAGAACTTAAGAATAGTATGTGCAAGTACTCAATTCTACCGCAATAGCAAGTGACAATGCGGGTCGTGATCCACAAGAAGGGACTAGCGATGGAAGCTTTTTAGCAAGTAGTCCTTTAAGTTACAAAGAATGGTTAAAGTTCTTCCTTTAGTTCTTTAAAAGAAAATGAAAAAGAGTTAAAGTTAAGTTAGAAAGAAAGTGGTAGATAGAGAAGGTGGAGAAAATGGAAATGGATATGTACAAAGAAGTTGAAAAAGAGTGAAAGAAATTTAGAAGATTGTGGTGTTTGTAATTTACACTAAAATAAAAAGAAAAGAAAACTAAAACCTAAAAAAGTTACTTACCTCTTCCGCGCCTGCTTACCTTTGACCCGTATCGACAATGTATCTTTACTTGAAGGCGAGCGAAGTATGACAAATAGGATCTTGGCCATTCCCATATTACACTATGAATTGAAGGGGCAAGTTACACTATCATAGAAATGGATATCCATCCCCATAAGCCATCAACAGCACTTGCAAGGGCAAGGCAACTTCGAGGCTATTGTTTCATTTGAATCCACAAACACAGAAGAGGAAAGTAAAAAAGAAACAAGAGTAAAGAAGAGAAAGAAACTTAGAATCGATTCAAATAACAATGGAACAAAATATTACTTACACCGATGTCACCTCAGTACAAGCTTGCTCTCATTCCTCCATGAAAGTATCCTCTCCTCTCAGTTACATAAAGAAAATAAAATTACATGAAAGTAAATAAAAAATCTAAGTTAAAAAACTACAAATTAGCCTAAATTCTACTCTCTTCTTGGTCGTCCCTTTTTTTGCCTTTGAGATTGCAGATATTTATAGGAGAAATGCAGAGGGTAGAGGAGTATGAAGATAAAGGAAGCTAGCTATTTCTGAATTTGAATCCTCCACTTATCTCCAAACTTAATTTGATGTGGATATTCAGTTCTGATATGCAGCTTATTGGCATATTAATTGCTAAATATAACTTATCAAATGATAGAATTAGAATTAATGATCAACTTAAGAGTTGGAGCCCTTTAAGTTCTCTTTCTGATCATCTTGAATCATCAGATTTGAGTTCTGATAGCGAAAGTTATAATTCAAATACTAAAATGTATCCAGTCAGAATCTGAGTCAAAATTACTTCATCTCATCCATTGATCTTTTCTCTATCCGTTTATCTCTTTAGATTTGGACTCTGTATTTGACGTTATCATCGGTTAATATTTAGCTTTAACCACTTGATTCCAAAAACTAAATTTAACTAAAGTAATTTGAGATCATCCTCCTCTAACTAAATAGATCTAGTTAAATCTGAATTTAACTGATATTTATTTGATTTTATCCTCTTTCTCCCCATGATTATCTTTTGCAAAATAAACATTTAAGATAAGGAATTTAACAATTTATTACATGATAAATGTGGATATGCAATAAAGAATAATGCAATAAATGTGTGCAATCAGATGGTGAGATCAATGTCATGTATTGCAAAATACAAGAGCAAATTGTTGACATCTTTACAAAACCTTTGAAGTATGACGTTTTCAAGAAGATGAAGGAAAAACTTGACATAGTGGTAATCTAGCTTAAGGGAGGTTGTTGGAAATATAAGCTAGATTTTTTCGTATCCCATTTGTCTCCTCGGTTTCTCAAGACACATTGAACATAACTAGAAACTTCTCGTATTCTAGATACATTGGAGAATACTCTTCATGCAATGAACAAAACAATTCGTATTTTGTGATGTACTTAAGGGAATGAACCTAATCTGTTTGTGTTATATGAAAGCATTTAATTTTGTTGATTTTCATGTTTATCTTTAGGCCCAATATAAAGGCCATGTAACTAGTTGTTTTCATCAAGTTGAATCAATAGAAATCTTCTCTCTTCCTATATATTTTATAGCCTCATTTGCATAATATTTGGTCTTGAGTTTTGATTGTTCGCACTCCAGTTTACTTATCAACTCTCACTGCACTTGGGGATTCATACGGGACATTTTAAGTTCAGCTCTCCACAGTCTGATCTTTGTACTCTCTGAACTAGTCTTCATGAAGTACCTGCACTGGAGATCATTTCACGCCGTGCTGGAGCAACAGGTCAAGGTATCGTACTTTGCGTGTGAAAATTACCTAGAGGGGGGTGAATAGGTGACTAGCTAATATAATGGTGAATTAATGAGGAATTAAAACTATTTATACAAAATAAAAAATTTTAAGTTAAACACACCAAGTATAACAAAAGAGTGTAGCCGGATTCCCCGTGAAGGGCTTTGGACTATCTCCTCAAGATTCCTCTAGATAAGAGTTGAGGTGCCGCTATGGCTCTCTTGGTTGAATACAAGTGTGAGTAAACAATCCCCAAGCATATAACAATATGGCACAAGATATATCAAGCATATAAAAAATATGAACAATATAAGCATGCAGGATATAAACACAAGTGAGATAGAGAGACCAATCGCAAAACGGGAGAATTGTTTCGAGGTTCAAGCACCCTTGCTCTATGTCCCCGCCTTCAGCATTATGAAGGATTTCCACTAAAAATCGATCCCATCGGATCACTTGGTGCCGCAACACCTACAACGAGTTCACACTAGAACTCTTTGGACTCACTGGTCCCTCTCTTGTTCTCACAAGAACTACACACTGCAAGCACAATAGCTTGCCGAGGCCGCACCTCTACACCGAGCTCTCACTAGAACTCTAAACAATGCGAACCCGCAAGTCCGCCTCTTCAAAACAAGAATGAACACTTTGGTGATCTAAACACTTTGATCACCTAAAATCACTCTCACAACAACTCTCCTATAGGATTGATATAGCAATAGAAAGCTCAAGTATGTGTGAGAAAAATTAGAATTAAATTGGTGGTGAAAAACTCAAGAAATCACTTTTGAAAACTCTTGATAAACTCTCCTTTTGATTAGGAAATATTGGCTCTAAAACATGTGGAGAAAACCACTGAAATAGGTAGGAAAAACTAGCCCAAAAACTCTCTTGAAATCTTATAGAAAACAGTCCAAGGGAACCCCAATATATATGCATCCAAAATCTAGCCGTTGGGGTCCAAATCAGTAGCTGACGCTGCTGTCGGTCAACCGGCCAATCGACTGCCAACGGTCAGATTTCTGACCGTTGTGCCACCGATCGACTGGCTGGTCGATCGGGACTTGGATATAGAGAGCAGAAACTCTCTGTCGGTTGACCGCCTGGTCGACCAGGGCTAGATCCAGAGAGCAGAGCTCTCTGGCGGTCGACCGGCTCTCCAGCCAAACAAAGTCGTGCACGTTTGTGCACGTCGGTCGACCGCCCGGTCGACTGACCTCTGACTCGGTCGACCGGTAGAAGGCCAGAAACAACATTTTAGGAATTTAAAAACTTGTCTTTTTGCCTTCAATAAAATCCTATAAATTCACTAAAAATCTACAAAAAAAAGTTCAGTAATATATATACTTTGATATACAAACATGTTTAAGTAAAAATCAAAATATGTTACAAATATTTTGAACTATTTTTTTAATAAAGATGTTTTGCCTTAAACAAAAATCTGTATTTTTCCAAAATGATTTTTCCAAATTGAAAACCTATTTTTCTAAAAGTCCTCCAAATATAAAAACAAGATATTCTAAACACTTTTAAAGCTTGTGTATGGATATGATCCACTACACATATATGATGAAATATCTATATTTTGATATTAACCTCTAAATAAAGTTTTGGTAAAACACATGTATACTTTGAAGCTTAAAAATCAAAACGTTATTTTTCAAAATGAAAACTCTTTTATGAAAATACATATAAATCTTGTGTGTGAGTGTATGTGAACTTGAGCAATCCACCAACTAATCTATTCTTTACATTTTATCTAAAACTAAAATCTTGCAACAAACAAACCTAGACACAAGTCTTCTCTTGAAGGTCTTCTTCTTCTTCTTGACTTGGTCCAAACCTTGATCCAATGAGCTAGACTCTTCTTGTGTACTTGATGCGTGAGCTTCTGAAAAAACACGTGCTACCTCCAAAATTTGACTTTAAATCCTTTGTTGAAGCTAAACACCTACTAAGATCTTGATCACATATCTGACACTAATTAAAACACATGATCATTAGTACTATAACTACATGATTTACTCATCATCAAAACTAGAGTGATGGGCCTTTAGGCCAACAATCTCCCCCTTTTGATGATGACAAAACTCATAGAGTTATATATGCATGGATTAAAGTTAAACTTCATAGAAGCTCCCTCTTAACTCATGCATAACAATAAACAATTAGATATTCAATAAAGTGCATAATACTAAACAAATATATATGCATAACCAAGGTGAGAGAAATATGCATAAATCAGAAATTCTTTTTCCCAAAATCTTCTTCCCCTTTTTGGATACACTTTCAAAATCATTCTCCCTATTTTGTAAAACATAAAATGCATAAACTCAATATATGCAAAAACTCAAATATGCATATATAAACTCAAAATCATTCTCCCCTTTTTGTCAATCATCAACAAAGGGTGAAAAACAAATCAACAATAAGGATATATATATGCGATATACATTCATGAAGAGAAGACGCTAAGTTAGCTCCCCTGCATACATGCATTACATGAAGAAGGGATGACAAACCCTAACTCACATAAAGCATAATATACAATGCATAAGTGGAGATGTTAAGCTCCCCTTGCATATGACAATACATATTAAAATATTTTTAACACAAATTGTGATAATACTTAAATAAATATTGAGATACCATTTGCAAATAAACAAAATTTAAGATATCACAAGATTTTTGATACCATATGAAATTGAAAATTTGTGATACCAATTGAAATTGAAATATTTGTAAATTTTAATACCATATAAAGGTAAAACATTTTTGATACCAATTGAAATAAATGGTAAAACATTCTTGATACCAATTTAAATCGAAACCCAATCGGAATCAAAACATATTGATACCAATTAAAGTATATTGTAAATTTTGATATTAATAAAAATACCAATTGAAAATAATGCATAAGATTATTTAAATACCAAATGAGATATCAATTTGAAATCAAGATTTAAGTCAAGCTTAGCATAAACATAATTTGTGCTTTAAACATGTAAATATATTGTAAGCACAATCAAATCATATATATGTACGAAAAGAAAATACCAATGAAAATTGATATTATTTGAAATTTGAAGCATACATATATAGAAAATAAAATATGAGTATATAAAAAATATCAATTGTGATACCATTGAAACTATGATGAGAATCAAGTGTATAACTCATAAAGATCCACCCTTTTCATGTACATAATAAAAGATATTTAATTTGAGCATACAAGGCATGGTCGCTCATCCATCCGCCCTTTTAAGGTAGAAGTTTTCAAAAATAAGATTTAAAAATAGTTGTCTTGTAAAAACACTTCCAAATGAAGAATAAATAACTAGTTAAAGTAATTTTTGAAAAACTAGTTAAAGATCCTTCAAACATGAAAGCAAATCATATATATCTCATGAAGCATACCAAATACATAAGAGTTGACACTCAAAAGTTTATAAGCTCAAAAAATTCTCATGAAAACAATGTCATGGTAAACAAATGATGTGAGTGCACAAGAATCATGTAATTAGCATTTTCATAAAAATAATCAATAAGGCTCAAAAACAAACATGAATATCTTTTATCAAACAAATATGAAAATCATAAAAAAATATTTTTCATTTAAGAACAAACTTCAAGGTATATGTATGACTTATCAAAACTAACAATATACATACATATCTTAAACATAAAAAGAGTCCATAATAGTATTTACATGAAGGCAAGTGACTCAAAGGTATACATGTATATTTACTTTGAACAAAAATTACATATACATGAAGCAAAACATGCACAAGAATAGGCAAAATAAGTGTAAATGAGGAAATCATCAAAACTAAGTTATACATGTACATGTAATGAGTATAAATGAGCAATGTAGTGCAAACATATAGGAATCAAATGTTTCTCACTACTTGTACAAATATATACACAAGTTTTGACAAAAACTACATCTAAACAAGTATTTATCACACAAGCACAAAACCAAGAACATGCTAAAAATATTATCAAATGTAAAAGAATGTAAACTAAAATAGAAGTTTAGAGATAGTTACCAAACCAACGAACTGAACTACACTCTAAGTCTCCAAAACATGGTAATCTTCCCACCAAACTTCCTTGATAGTGATGCATCAATTTGTAGTGTCGATCAAGCTCATGTATCCACCACCAAGGCACCAAACCTCTCACGTCATGTGAGAGGCCACACCTACATCGAACACAAGAGGTGAGGATTTTGGTACCCATTATTTTTGGGTCCACGGGGGATAGCATTGTTCGGAACCCAAACATTTTTATTAGAAAAATTAATAGAATTTACCTTATCATAACAAAATTTTGCTAAATGGTCTTTGCGGCCGCAATGTGTACACTTGTACACTCTAGAATGCACATGAGAATGAGTATAATCATGATGTGCAAAGTATTTATATGTGTGCCGTGGGTGATGTGCATGAACATGTGAAGCTTGTTTCTTTGAAACAAGGTTTTCAATCTATTATGATTAAATGCACAATTGCTCAAAGTTGAGCTCAAACAATCTATTCTACTTTTCAAAAATTTAATCTCATTTTTATTGATCGTAGCATGAAAAACATAGTCAACAATATTTTCCTTTTAGAAAATTTCTTTTTCAACAATTTTTGTTTTCAAAAAGCTGTTTTAATTTAAAGCAATCTCCTTTTCTTTTTCCACCAAATTAATTTTATTTTTCAAAGAAGTATTGCCTTCACAAAGATCATTCAATTTAGAAGTCAAGGAAATATTATCCTTTTTCAAAAATTCGTTTTCTTTTGAAATGCATTCAAATTGATTTTTAAGAGAATCATTTTCTTTTAACAAAGAAGTGTTGTTCTTTTTCAATTTTTAATGAATCATACTTTTTAAGAAGTTTTTGACAAAAAGATGCAAGCTCATCATAAGACATGTCAATATCTTCTTCTACCTCAGATTCGGAATTTACCTCAAGGGGGTTATCCCCTTAGACCATGTAGCACAAGTTGGAAGCATCACTTCCAACATCCGAGTTGCTCCCCGCATAGTATTGCTCTTGTTCGCCAAGGAAGACTAAAGTGTTTCATACTACAAAAGCCGAATCAAAGTTCGAAACCCTACATAAATAATCATTATTTAGGGTTGACTTTAAAGCATAGATGGCTTTTGAGTTAGCCTCAAAATACTTGCTATTATTAAAGTATGAATCCTTAATGGTAGTTGAAATCACCTAGAGGGGGTGTGAATAGGTGATAATGCTAATCAATGCACAATTAAAATTTTATGATGCAACAATCAACCCAAAACAAGACTAGAAGCCGAATACCCTGTGAAGGGTTCTGAACTCCTTCCTCGTGATTCCTCTTGATAAGAGTTAGAGGTGCGCAATGCAATCTTGTTGTATGAGTATTTGATTGACAATATGAATATGCAACAAGTGAATAAAGCAATGAGTATATATAGAGCAAGTAATTGTAGTAAGTAATTAAAGCAAATAATTGAAGCAAGAATATAATGCAAGAGTTAAGAGCAAGTAAACCAAACGCAAACACCGAGAATTTTTCCGAGGTTCGAGCACCCAGTTCTACGTCCCTGCCTTCCCCAGAAGGATTTCTAACCACTATAACTTCATAAAGAGTTACAATCACACCGGAGTACCCAACTCCACAATCTTGAATACAAGTATTTCTTGGTGATTAAAAGACCACAAACTCTCTTTTGCAAAAGCCTCTTTCTCTTACAAGAACCCTGTAAAACAATGGTTAGAATTGAAGCTCAAATATTGTAAGTGAAAAAAGAAAAAGAACTTGAGAGAGTTTAGAAACTAAAACTTCAGGAATGAGAGATTCTTCAGCACAAAAACCAAGGACCAAACTCTTTTGAAAGCCTTTGAAAACTTTGAATATTTTGCCAATGCTTGTTGTTGTGAAAACCTCTACCCTAATAACCCTTATATAAGATTTAGGAAGAGTAAATATAAAAAAGTTTTACCTGAATATAAGAGGAAGAAATTGACCCTCCAATACAGCTAATCACATTTTATTTAAACTTAAACACATTTTGAAAACATATAAAAATCAGCCTCCAGAAAATTAGCCATTACTGCCAATCTGGCAGATTGGTCAAATTTGAGCACATGTTTCAGGCTGCAAACGTTCGAATTCAGAATAAAGTATATAAGAATAATTTGTAGATATTTAAGTCTTCGTTTTAATGCAACTGAAATCAACTCAATATCATTTTTTATTGAAAATCTATCAATAAAACACTGACAGGTGTCAAAACAGAAACTGTAAGCTATTTTCAGCATAAGAGCAGAGTTCAACTAAATATTTGACATCTTTAAAATCTGAATCTGAAAATGATTATTGAATAAGAAATTTATGTCTGAAAGTTATCTTTGAAATTCAATTTAAATCATGTTATTTGAATATAAGAATAAAAAGTTATGATAACAACTATAAAAGGGTGTCAAGCAGATCAGCAGAACTAAAACTGGTTCAAATCCAAAACCCGATATATGTACTTGAAATTCAAAACCGATTAAATCAAAAACCAAACGTATTAAATTTATGTGTGTGTATTTGAGCTTCAACCTATCCACTATTCTTTGACAAAACTATTAAACTAAAAACAAATCTAATGAAGTCTCTTGAGCCAAACTGAAGTCTTGAGCCATGCAATGCCATGCTAGAGCCTTCTCTTCTATGATCATTCCTTCTTGTGCCATTTGCCTTATTTGCTCCATGAACCTAGAAAATCTTGCAAAAGCTAAACAATGGCCTTCAAAATAGTACTAACTTAAAACTCATCTTGAACAAACTTATTAGTACCAATATAGCTCTTAAGTGTTTTGTTATCATCAAAACTCTAAACAAGTGGAGAGTGTAACCTCTTGGGCCAACAGTAGTAAGATAAACATGAATATCTAGGCCTTTGAGGTACATTGACATCTTAACTTTCCAAGTTTGGATGTTAAGAATGTCAAACATAGGAGGTGACGTGAAATCCATGTGTGTGTACAAATATTGTGATTAGCTATAAATGAGGATCTTTAACTCAAGGTGGTTAGACCCAAATCAGGAGCACCAAACTCTGATACCAATTGAAAATTACCTAGAGGGGGGTGAATAGTTGACTAGCTAATCTAATAGTGAATTAATGAGGAATTAAAACTATTTATGCAAACTAAAAATTCTTAAACTAAACACACCAAGTATAACACAAGAGTTTAGCCAGATTCCCTTTGAAGGGCTCTGGACTATCTCCTCAAGATTCCTCTAGATAAGAGTTGAAGTGCCGCTATGGCTCTCTTGGTTGAATGCAAGTATGAGTAAACAATCCCCAAGCATATAACAATATGGCACAAGATATATCAAGCATATAAAGATATGAACAACGTAAGCATACAAGATATAAACACAAGTGAGAGATAGAGAGAGCAATGCAAATACGGGAGAATTGTTTCGAGGTTCGATCACCCTTGTTCTACGTCCCCGCCTTCAACACTATGAAGGATTTTCACTAAAAACCGATCCCACCGGATCACTTGGTGCCGCAACACCTACGAGTTCACACCAGAACTCGTTGGACTCACTAGTCCCTCTCTTGTTCCCGCAAGAACTACACACCATAAGTACACTAGCTTGCCGAGGCCGCACCTTTAAACCGAGCTCTCACTAGAACTCGAAACAATGCGAACCCGCAAGTGCGCCTCCTCAAAAAAAGAATGAACACTTTGGTGAGCTAAGCAATTTGATCACCTAAAATCACTCTCACAATAACTCTCCAATAGGATTGATATAGCAATGGAAAGCTCAGGTATGTGTGAGAAAAATTAGGATTAAATTGGCGGTGAAAAACTCAAGAAATCACTTTTGAAAACTCTTGATAAACTCTCCTTTTGATTAGGAAATATTGGCTCTAAAATATGTGAAGGAAACCACTAAAATAGGTAGGAAAAACTAACCCAAAAACTCTCTTGAAATCTTATAAAAAACAGTTCAAGGGAACCCCAATATATAGTCATCCAAAATCTAGCAGTTGGGGTCCAAATCAGCAGCTGAGGCTGTTATTGGTCGACCGGCCGGTCGACCTCCACGGTCGAACGGCCGGTCGACCGAGACCTGGATACAGAGAGCAGAAGCTCTCTGCCGGTCGATCGTGGCCAGATCCAGAGAGCAGAGCTCTCTGGCGGTCGACCGGGTCGGTCAACCGGCCCTCCAGCCAAACAAAGTCGGGCATGTTTGTGCACGTCAATCGACCGACCTCTGACTAGGTCGATCGTGCGATCGACCGGTAGAAGGCCAGAAATAACATTTTAGGGATTTAAAAACTTGTTTTTTTACCTTCAATAAAATCCCATAAATTCACTAAAAATCTACAAAAATAAAGTAATATACTTTGATATACAAACATGTTTGAGTAAAAATCGAGACATGTTGCAAACATTTTGAACTATTTTTGTAATAAAGAACTTTTGCCTTAAACAAAAATCTGTATTATTCCAAAATGATTTTTCCAAATTGAAAACCGATTTTTCCAAAACTCCTCCAAATATAAAAATAAGATATTCTAAACACTTTTAAAGCTTAGTGTGTATGGATATGATCCACTACACATATATGATGAAATATCTATGTTTTTGACATTAAGCTCTAAATAAAGTTTTGGTAAAACACATGTATACTTTGAAGCTTAAAAACCAAAACAGTATTTTCTAAAATAAAAAATCTTTCATGAAAACACATATAAATCTTGTGTGTGAGTGTATATGAACTTGAGCAATCCACCAACTATCTATCCTTTACATTTTATCTAAAACTAAAATTTTACAACAAACAAACCTAGACACAAGTCTTCTCTTGAAGGTCTTCTTCTTCTTCTTGACTTGGTACAAACCTTGATCCAATGAGCTAGACTCCTCTTGAGTACTGGATGCAACCTTGATGCGCGAGCTCTTGAATCAACACGTGCTAGCTCCAAAACTTGACTTTAAATCCTTTGTTGAAATTAAACACCTACTAAGATCTTGATCACATATCTGAGACTAATTAAGACACAAGATCATTAATACTATAACTACATGAGTTAATCATCATCAAAACTAAAGTGATGGGCCTTTGGGCCAACAATCTCCCCCTTTTTGATAATGACAAAACTCATGGAGTTATATATGCATAGATTAAAGTTAAGCTTCATAGAAGCTCCCCCTTAACTCATGCATAACAATAAACAAGTAGATATTCAATAAAATGCATAATACTAAACAAATATATGTGCATAACCAAGGTGAGAGAACATGCATAAATCAGAAATTCTTTTTCCAAAAACCTTCTCCCCTTTTTTGGATAAACTTTCAAAATTATTCTCCCCATTTTGTAAAAACATAAAATGCATAAACTCAATTTATGTAAAAACTCAAATATGCATATATAAACTCAAAATTATTCTCCCCTTTTTTTGTCAATCATCAACAAATGGGTGAAAAATAAATCAACAATAAGGATATATATGCAATATGCATTCATGAAGAGGAGGACACTAAGTTAGCTCCCCTGCATACATGCATTACATGAAGAAGGGATGACAAACCCTAACTCACATAAAACATAATATGAAAGTACACCTAGAGGGGGGTGAATAGGTGTAAGGCTAATCTAATGACAAATGATGCAGAATTAAAAACTAAATCCAACACACTTAGTGTAACTAAAGAGTGTAGCCGAATTTCCCGTGAGGGGCTCTGGACTATCTCCTCTAAATTCCTCAAAATAAGAGTTGAGGTGCTATATGAAGCTCTCTTGGTTTAACACGAGTATGGCACACAAACAAACAATACCAAGCATATAAGTGATATGAACAATATGAAATGATGCATGGCACAAGATAAAAGAGAGAGAGTTAGAGATAGTGGATCAAACGCAAACACAAGGATATGTTTTGAGGTTCGAGCACCCAGCTCTACGTCCCCGCCTTCACACAGAAGGATTTTCACTATACCGTCCACACAGGACTTCCCACACAGGAAACCTCCACTGAGGATTTGGGCAAATACAACTAGGAGTACACAACTCCTCTCTCAAACAAATACAACCTCTCACTAGAGGCTAGGCACAAAGCCAACGCAAGATCAACCTCTCACTAGAGGGATACCAACAAACTCAATCACCTCTACACTTGAAGGGATACCAACAACCCAATTGCACAACCTCCTCTACACTTAGAGGGAAAGGCATAAAGCAAGCAAAGATTAGGGTTTACAACACTTGGTGATCTCAAAGACCATAACCAATTCTTTCTCACAAAACAATGATCCTAATAGATAGGATAGATAGATAGCTCAAGTGTGAGAAATAAAAGTGTTTGGAAATGAAAACAACAAAGAAAAAACACTTGGGAAAATCACAAGATAGATGTTGAATTAAAGATCAAAAACCAATTCCCAAATACTCTCTTTTTCTTTGAATTTTTCAACACTTTAAAACAAATAAAGATTGATCTTTTGGCTCTAAAACTCTTTTAAAAACTTTTATTTAAGCACTAGAAAGAATGAGAATTTTGCTCTTAGAAAACTTGCTTAAAACAGCTCAAGAATGGGGTATATATAGCCCCAAAATGAATCTGCCCGTTGGCAGCAGGCAAGGGCAAAAATTGCCCTTCCGGTCGACCGGGCACGTCCGGCCAACGGTCATATTTATGACCGTTGAGCCACCGATCGACCGGACACAGGAAACAGAGAGCAGAGCTCTCTGCCGGTCGACTGGGCGGTCGACCGACCGGGGCCATTTCCAGAGAGCAGCCGCTCTCTGGCGGTCGATCGACCACCCAGCCTGGGCTGCGTGCACGTTCTGTGCACGTCAGTCGACCGGACCGTTCGACCGACTTCTGCCTCGGTTGACCGGTCCGGTCGACCGACAGACAGCCTGGTCAAACTTATAAGGATTAAAAACTTGTCTTTTTGGCTTCTAAAAAATCCCATAAATACACATAAATTCCACAAAAATATGTCTTATTAGATCTTGAAATGCAAATATGCATGACAATAATTCAACACATATTTCAAACAATTGAACCATTTTTGTGTTCTTGAAAATTTGTCTTAAACCAAAAACCGTATTTTTCAAAACTTGGATTTTTGAAATGGAAAACCGCTTTCTCCAAAACTCATGCAAATACAAAAGCATGATATTGAAAAACTTTTAAGCATGTTGTATATAGATAGAATCTAATATACATGAAAGATATTATATCTATATTTTTGACATGAAATCTAATATCGGTAAACCGAAAAACTAAAAACCAATAAACATGAAACTTGTGTGTGTATGTGAACTTGAGCATATCAACACTATCTAATCTTTACACAAGATCTAAATACAATCTTAAACTAAACAAACTGATGTCTTCTAGAACTCCTTCTCTAAGTCGACTCGATCCAAACACGATCCAATGAGCTTGACTCCAACCGAGTGCTAGATGTGAACTTGACGCTCGAGCTCTTGAATCACCATGTGAAAGCTCCAAAATACATTTGTTGAAGCTAATCACCTACTAATATCTTGATCAAATATCTGAAACTAAATATTACAAGATTATTAGTAAACAATAACTAAATAAGTTAATCATCATCAAAACTAGAGTGAAGGGCCTCTAGGCCAACAATCTCCCCCTTTTTGATGATGACAAAAATCATGGAGTTATATATGCATGGATTAAAGTTAAGCTTCATAGAAGCTCCCCTTAACTCATGCATAGCAATAAACAATAAAGATATGTCGTGAATGCTCAACATAAATATGCATAAACATGATATTTGATACCAATGAAACAAACATGCTCTTGATACCAACAAAAGATGCTCTTGATACCAATGGTAAAAGGTAACAAATAAAACAAACATGCATATATAAAAACTCCAAATTTCTTTCCCCCTTTTTGTCAATTCATCAACAAAGGGGTATAAACACTAAAAACATAAATCAAAAAAATAAAGGTGTATATATTATATACATTCATGAAGAGGAGAGACGTGAAGTTAACTCCCCCTGCATACATGCATTTATATGAAAAGAGATGACTAAACCCTAACCACATAAAACATAATATACAATGTATAAAAAGAGATGTGAAGCTCCCTCTTCACATGTGTAAGACATAAAGAAGAGCAGTCAAGTTCCTCAATATGAGATACACTCAACATGAATCTATATATTGTGAAGATGTTAAGCTCCCCTTGCATATAAGCAATACATATCAAAACTTTTGATATCAAATTATGATACCAATTGAAAATAAACAAAAATTTTAAGATACCAAAAGAAATTAATTAAAAATATCTTGTAAACTTTTGATACCAATGGAAAATGTAATATTGTATGTTTTTGATATCAATATAAATATATATGTATTTAGAATCTTGATACCAATTATAAATATTTTGTAATTTTGATACCAAATGAGAATATTTTTATAATTTTGATATCAATTGAAAGTGAAAGCCAAATATTTTTATGTAAACATAATTCATTTCAACATAGATACCAATTTAAAATAAAATATGATACCAATTGAAAAACAAACCAACTATTTGGTTAAACAATTTATTTTCCAATAAAGATATCAAATTTTAGAATAAAGCCAATTCAAGATTTTTGATACCAATATTGAAAATGTTGGCATATTCCAAATTAAAATATTTTTCATTAAGCGCAAGGAAACAAATTAAAAAATAATATACCAAATCATATCATTTTTCATCATAAAGAGTGAGAGTAGGATACCAATTTGAAAATATAATCGATTGAAAACTAAAACATGAAGTTTTCTCCCCCTTTATAAAATACTAATGAAAATGATGTATAAGCTTGTATAAAATACCAATTTGAAAACTAATGTCATTAAGGAGTAAATGAAGTTTAACATAAACATAATTTATGCTTTAAGATGTAAGATATAGTAAGCACAATCAAATCATGTATATATGTATGAAAATATAAATACCAATAAAAATTGATACTTTTTGAAGTTTTCAAGCATACATATATAGAAAACCAAAGATGAGTACACAAACATGAAAATATCAATTGGGATACCAATTGAAAATATGATGAGGATCAAGTGTATAACTCATGCTACCTCCCTTTCATGTACATGTTTAAATTGATTTTCAATATGAGCATATAAGGCATGGTCGCCCATCCAACCACCCATCGTTGGAAGGGGTCTTCAAAAATAAGTTTGAAAATGTTTAAACAAATTAGAAAACTCTACCACGTGAAGAATACGCAACTAGTTTAATGATAAACTTGTAAACTAGTACGAAATCCTTCAAGTAAGGAATAAAACAAGAAGATATCCATGAAAAATGAAAATCACTCAACCAATGATACTCAAAGTCTATATAGCACATATAATACTCATGAAAATAAAATCATGAGAAAACATCAAGTAATATGAGTGTACAAGTTTTGTGTGAAAGACATAGTCATGGAAATAGGCAATTAAGCTCAAATATGAAATTTCTTACCGAAAATATGAAAATCATCAAAACTAAGAATCCTTCAAGGTATATGTATGATTTGTCAAAACTAAAGGTATACATACATATCGAAACACAATTGAGTCCATAATAGAATAATGCATGAAAAGCAAATGACTCAAGGATATACATGTATATCCAATAGTTTTGACAAAATTAATATATACATGAAGTTAAAACATATTATCATGAAAAAACATGTCCAAAAATAGGGAATACAAGTTGAAATGCATGAATCATCAAAACTAGGCTATACTAGTACATCTAATGAGTACAAATGAGCAATCAAGTACAAACATATATAATCTATTTGTGGCTCACTAGTTGTACAAGTATATACACAAGTTTTAATGAAAGGTTACATTTAACATGTAATCAAAACATGAAGTGCAAAAATCAAAACAAAACTCATATGATCATTATGGTAAATGCACGTGCTATTAGAGTTATGATATACATAATAGCTAAACTATGGTGAGAACACAAAATATGGGTCCATATAAACATGGGTGTATCTCAAATACTATACATGTATGTCAATAGTCTAATAAGCATGATATTTGACATAATGAGCATTAAAATATGGCATGCTAAGAATCAATGAATGTAAGTATGTAAACATAAATACGAGTTAGAGATTGTCACCAAAATCAAAGGGGCATTATCTCTATTTCTCCAAACTAAAGTGATCCTCCCACCAATCCCCCATGAAAGTGTGCATCCAAAATGTGTCACATTTAAGCTCGGAACGCATCCACCTCAAGGCACCAATGCATCACACGTCATGTGAGAGCCCACACCTACATCAAATAAAATAGGAGTGACTTTGCGTACCCATACTCTATTGGGTCCATGGGAGTTAGCACCTTTCCTAACCCAAACAAATCTATTTGCAAAATTTGAGTTATTAATTCTATCATAATGATTGGTCTCTAATGTTGCATATTTAATATCATATTTCCATACTTATTTTAGAATAAAAGCCTGCATTGTCCTAATTAATTGCTTAATTTATTTGCAGGCCCATTCTTTAAGGAGATGAAGAAAAATGAGCCCAAAGCCCACAAAAATTCTGAATTAAATCAGAGTTAATTCACACTCAGTAAATCAGGGAAAAATCAAGAGGTTGAAAACTGGTTGAGAAGAATCCTCTCAGAATCGATCGGTTGAAGCAAAGATCAAGCAAGTTTGATTCAGATTCTGACTGGATACATTTTAGTATTCGAATCATAACTTTTGCTACAGAATCTCAATTCTGATGATTCAAGATGATCCAGAAAGCAGACTGACAGAGCTATAACTCTTATGTTGATCATTATTTCTAATTCTGTCAGTTGTTAAGTGATATTCAGCAATCAACAAGCCAACAAACAGCAGATCAGAACTGAATATCCACCTCTACCCCCTCCATTTCTCCTATAAATACCTGCACTCAAAGGCAAAAGGGAGGCCAATGCAGATTAGCATTTTAGACTAGTTTTTCCATTTTGTAGTTTAGTTTTTACTTTTATGTAACTTGTATGTAACTTAGGGTAGAAGAAGATTCATGTAAGTAAGAGAGAGGTACTGATGTTGAGAGTGACACCGACGATGTACCCTACTCCTTTCTTTCATTGTCTCACCAAGTAATAAAGGTAAAGGCTTTGTTGTTTTTCTATTCTGCTTTACTTTACATTTGTTTTGCTTTTCGTTTTCCTCTTCTACTTCACCTTGGTTTTATGTGTTGAGTCTACAAGTGAACTCCAAAGCAAGTACACCGATGCTACGTGAGAGCCAGCGATAGTTCATGAAAGACGTTCTCCTCTTCCAAGCTCGCATCACTTCGTTCTTCTTATGCTTGACGATATAATGTGCACGGGGACCAAGCTCGAGTTTATGATCTATACGTTGAACGCCTCCGAAGCAAAAAGGTAGAACTTGCAAAAAGGTTTCCAAGTAAGTCATCACCAAACTAGGTAAGTAATTCTTAACTTTCTTTCTTTTCTTTTATCGCTATAGTATAGATCGCCAACACGATTTCTTTCACCACTTCTTCCCAATCGTTTTCACTCTTTCTTTTCACTTCATTGTACATTGTCGCTTTCTTTTGCTTTCTGATTTTCCCACCTTCTTCCTCTTTCATATTCTTCTAACCTTAACCTTTAACTTTCTTTTTCTTTTTCTTAACTTTAAAAATAGAGAAGAACTCTCGTTTGGTTTTTATAACGATTTCAATAAAACTGTAAACGCTTCCATCGCAAACCCTCCTTGTGGATCACGACCCGCATTAGCCACTTGCTATAGCGGAAGTATTGAGCACTTGCACGTTTTTATTATAAGATCTGAAAATTCGTATTTTTTGTGCAGGTTTAGCCTCAATCAAATTTTGGCGCCATTGCCGGGGAGGGTAAAACAGTTTTTATTGAAATCTGAATTTTTCTTGCAAATCTTTTAGAACTAAACGATTTTTCTTCTCTGTTGCAGGTTACAGGGCAATCAAAGTAGAAAATTAATATTGCAGTGACATACAAGTGGCCTTGGGCCTCTGCTCTAGAAAGCAGAGACCAAGGGCCCTCTGAATTGCCGCGTTTCCACGGCAAAAGCCGCGGATCCGCGGCAATAAAGAGTTGACTACTAACAGCTTTTTGCAGGGCTGCTTAGTTTACAAAAAATCTAGTTTGCTGCAATTCTTTATTTCTTATATGCCATCATATAAGCCTGCTAATAATCAACAGTAAAAAGTTTGTTGCAAAAGTTAAAAATTGATTAGACGTTTGCATTTCAGGCACGCGTTCTTTTCAATTCATTTAATTTTTACTGTTGAAGAGTGCTGGAGCAAGGTATGTTTGCATTGCATCTAGAATAGGACTATCTCTTTGTTGATTTATATCGCTTAGAGTGCATCTTATTTATCTTGTACACTTGCACAAAAAACTGATTTTAAGGGCACCAACCCAATAACAAGATAAGGTGGGGATTTAATCACCCTTCCTTAGCCCAAAAATCAGAATCCAAGCACTCACTTACCCAAGCCTAACTAAAATCGAGTAGACGTTGGCCCTAGGGACATCTCGGACTCAATTAGGAGATTATCCTAAGGGGGAACAATGTTGGAATCTAACTCTTGCAAAATCAGTGTCTAGGAAAGGGATTGAGGGCCGAAAGCCCGAAGGTTGGTGGTTATTTAATTAAGGAACGTCTTTGACGGAAAACCTCCCACCAACCTTGCCCTGACCTGGCTGATTAGCTTGTGGTTAAAGTCTACATTAGACCTCCCGTGGACAGTCTAACCAGTTAGGAGTTGTCTAGGTCCTAAGTCTACCCTAACCTACGCAAGAATTTTTTCTTTTTTGTTTGTTTATTTGGTTATTTTTCTTTGTTTGTATTCTATTGTGTGATATGGACTATAATAATAATTTTTTCAACTATAATAACAATCCATATTACACATCAAACTCTTTTTTGGATATTACCAACCCGGCATATCATGACTTTAACCAACCTAGTGTGCCGGATTGGTCTTATCCGAATCAATATGACCCATACCCCCCATCTAATAACTATAATTTCCATAATGATTTCAACTCTTCACCGAGTCAGTGGGGATTCACCTCCCCCGAGCATAATTTCCAACCACCTTGCCCTCCTTCTCCACCCAGTCCACATTATGTTCAAGATTCATACTCAGTTCCACCCGTCCAAAATAGGAAACCATCAATTTTGGAACAGAGTATGCGTGAGTCCAAACACAAATCCCAAAATCTGATGGACTCACAATTTCAATACCACTTCCAAGACAACTCTTCATCTTTTCATCAAAACAATGAACCCATCAATTATGAAAAGATGCTAGAAGCCATGACTCATGCTCAAAATGCTAGAAATCGTGACATAGATATGATGGTCGAATCTCTACGTTCACACCGTCCTGATGTCACTTACCATTCTGTTAGAGCCAAAGAGTCATGTTGTTTTGGAAATCAAGATTCTATTTCAGAACAACCATTTGAACCTACCCAAACTCCAAATTTTGAAAAAGATATTGACAGTTTGGCAAGTTATTCCTTTCATGAAATAGAACTTGAGAATGAATATGATCTTGAACCCCAACTTAGTGATTCAATTCTTCATCCTGATTCGATCATGACTCCGGTATCTTCACCTGACTTCAATCTTTTCCCGGAGTCAATATTGGATCATGTACCAATTCATAAAGAAATTGAATCACCCATCTTTCAGGATCATGTTGAACTTGACCAACTTTACAATTTTGAAAATCCCATGGATAAATTGGCAAGTTCTCCATTTTTTGATATTGAACTCAATGAGATATGTGACCTAGATTCTCACATATGCGATCCAGTTCAACTTTCTGAATCAATATTGACTCCTGTTTTATTACCAAACTTGAGTAATATTTTAGAGTCAGTTTTGATTCCTCCACCTATCATTTCTGAACTGGAATCACCCACATTAGGTCACATTCCATTGTTGGAAAATACATGTGGACTGGAGTTTCAATTTCTTGACTTGGACCCAATTTCTGAACCTATTTCGACTCCTGAACCTTTACTTGACTTAAGTCACCTTCCTGAGTCGGTATTAGTTCCTGTCCTTCCTGAGTCCAAGTCAACTGTTTTATCATTTCATACTCCATTCTGGGACGAGGTGGTTGACAAATTTGACTCCGAAATCAATTATGAAATATGGAAATTAGATGGGGTTAAATACTTAATAAAAATCCTTCAGGGATACACAATTTTAGTGGGCCATATTAGTGTAATTGCTGGTGGGTTCCTCCGAGACCCAAGAAAAGTTGATTGGGCCGCGTTTCGTGGACCAATCAGACCACCACCGGAACCACCACCTTAAGGTAACATTTTCCTTCCCTGTCGTCTTTTTCATGCATCTATGCATTAATTCATACATTGAGGATAATGCATGAGATAGGTGTGGGGGAGGGTCTAACATAACTTTTCTTTTTCTTTAAAAAAATAAAAAAAATAAAAAAAATTGACATTTTTCTTTACTTTTAAAAAAACTTTTTGAAAAATAGAAATAATATTTTGACTTATTTTTGTAAGAAATTAAGTTAATTTTAAGGAATAGGAAAATCCAAATTAGAATTTCTTATACTTGGTCAAAATAAGATAATTTGTTTGATTTTTAGGGTTAGGAAGATAATTTGTCAAAGTAATTTAGTCTTGATCTTTACCTTGATGAAATATGCATACTTCATACACTTACATACTTAGGGTTCAAAAACAAAGATTCTTATGCCTTATAAAAATATATATATATAAAAAAATGAATAAGTCTAATTATTGATTAGCTAGGTGCTTTGGCCTAAGCAAGCCTTAGTATTTATGCGAAAGATAATTAGATAAGTTTGAAAAAAAAATGAATAAGTCTAATTATTGATTAGCTAGGTGCTTTGGCCTAAGCAAGCCTTAGTATTTATGCGAAAGATGATTAGATCCTCTGATTAAGCTGGGTGTCTGTGCCTAATAAAGCATGAGTATTCACGCCTAAAAGAGGTTCATATAATAAAATCCTTAGTTTTGTGGCCTTGTCTGCTCGAGTCCTTAAGTCCTAGGGGTGTCTTCTCACCTGGTGCCCTAAGACCGTTTGGTTTGGGAGTCATCGATTAGAGGCTCGTTACATGGGCAGATTAGAAAGCCTAATAGAACTAAGGAATAATACCACAAAAAAAAAAGTAAAAGTATATATATAAATAAGTAAGGCATAAGAGTTAGAGTTAATGAACCCTTAGTCAAAATTTTCACAGTCACAAAGTGCATATGACTTAGGGTAAAGTAATAGACTAGATGAGAAGTACAATTTGACTCCTTACTCTAATTGATAACAAATTTTTGAATAGAGACTAAGTTTAGGAATGAAAAATTTAGTCTTCCTATAACTTATAGATTGCTTAGATCTTACAATCATATTTTAAATATTTTTTCTCTTTCAAAATGCTTTTCGAAAATACTAACTCTTTATTTCCCTTTCTTTATGGATTTTGTGGGTGCAATCCGCTGAAAACCCTCACGAGACAAAACTCGTCCTCTAGGGGAAACCTAGAGGTTTAACGGCTTGTTGCACATGCTAAGTGCAATCGCGTGACCTGCGAAAGTGGTCTAATAATCCTTAGTATAGTTTAGTTGTTTTGCTCGAGGACGAGCAAAAGATAGGTATGAGGGTGTGATTGGTCTCTAATGTTGCATATTTAATATCATATTTCCATACTTATTTTAGAATAAAAGCCTGCATTGTCCTAATTAATTGCTTAATTTATTTGCAGGCCCATTCTTTAAGGAGATGAAGAAACATGAGCCCAAAGCCCACAAAAATTCTGAATTAAATCAGAGTTAATTCACACTCAGTAAATCAGGGAAAAATCAAGAGGTTGAAAACTGGTTGAGAAGAATCCTCTCAGAATCGATCGGTTGAAGCAAAGATCAAGCAAGTTTGATTCAGATTCTGACTGGATACATTTTAGTATTCGAATCATAACTTTTGCTACAGAATCTCAATTCTGATGATTCAAGATGATCCAGAAAGCAGACTGACAGAGCTATAACTCTTATGTTGATCATTATTTCTAATTCTGTCAGTTGTTAAGTGATATTCAGCAATCAACAAGCCAACAAACAGCAGATCAGAACTGAATATCCACCTCTACCCCCTCCATTTCTCCTATAAATACCTGCACTCAAAGGCAAAAGGGAGGCCAATGCAGATTAGCATTTTAGACTAGTTTTTCCATTTTGTAGTTTAGTTTTTACTTTTATGTAACTTGTATGTAACTTAGGGTAGAAGAAGATTCATGTAAGTAAGAGAGAGGTACTGATGTTGAGAGTGACACCGACGATGTACCCTACTCCTTTCTTTCATTGTCTCACCAAGTAATAAAGGTAAAGGCTTTGTTTGTTTTCTATTCTGCTTTACTTTACATTTGTTTTGCTTTTCGTTTTCCTCTTCTACTTCACCTTGGTTTTATGTGTTGAGTCTACAAGTGAACTCCAAAGCAAGTACACCGATGCTACGTGAGAGCCAGCGATAGTTCATGAAAGACGTTCTCCTCTTCCAAGCTCGCATCACTTCGTTCTTCTTATGCTTGACGATATAATGTGCACGGGGACCGAGCTCGAGTTTATGATCTATACGTTGAACGCCTCCGAAGCAAAAAGGTAGAACTTGCAAAAAGGTTTCCAAGTAAGTCATCACCAAACTAGGTAAGTAATTCTTAACTTTCTTTCTTTTCTTTTATCGCTATAGTATAGATCGCCAACACGATTTCTTTCACCACTTCTTCCCAATCGTTTTCACTCTTTCTTTCCACTTCATTGTACATTGTCGCTTTCTTTTGCTTTCTGATTTTCCCACCTTCTTCCTCTTTCATATTCTTCTAACCTTAACCTTTAACTTTCTTTTTCTTTTTCTTAACTTTAAAAATAGAGAAGAACTCTCGTTTGGTTTTTATAATGATTTTAATAAAACTGTAAACGCTTCCATCGCAAACCCTCCTTGTGGATCACGACCCGCATTAGCCACTTGCTATAGCGGAAGTATTGAGCACTTGCACGTTTTTATTATAAGATCTGAAAATTCGTATTTTTTGTGCAGGTTTAGCCTCAATCACATAACAAAATTTTACAAGGTGGCCCTTACGTCCACAATATGTATAAGTGTACATATGAGCATACATAGTATTGTGTGTATGTACGTGGGAAGCATGTGTATGCCGTGTATGGTGTGCATGCATATTTGGACTTGTTTCTTTCGAAACATGAATTCCAACCGTGTGTGTTTCATGGCACATTGGCTCAAAGTGGAGCCTAAACAATCAACACTCTTCTTTAACAAACATATATCATTTTCAATTTTAGAAGAGGTGCATGCAATAGATACACGAGGAGGTGAAGCTATAATAGTATGGCAAACATGAGAATCTAAATCATTTTTCAAAAAAATATTTTCATTAGAAACCAAATCCAATTCTTTTGAAATAGAAATAATTTTATTTTTAAAGATTCATTTTCTTTTATAATAAAATCAAGTTTTGAAGTTAAAGCCTCATTTTTCTTCAAAACAATTTCACAATCATTTTTATTTTTCAAAATTTCATTTTCTTTTAGGGCAAGTTCAAGTTGGGATTTCAAAGAGTCCCTCTCATTTGAAATCTCATCCCTCTCTTACAAAACAACATCAAGTTTAGAAGACAAATTTTTATTTTCTTCTTTTAATACAAAATTTTTCTTTTTCAAGGGATTATGTCTTTCTAACAATTTTCACAACCTATATCTAGTTCTTTATTTACAGCATGTGCATCCATACACTCATTACAAGAAGAACTAGAACTATCATTTAGTTGAGTATCCGAATATACCTCAAGGGAGTCATTTCCTTGGATCATGAAGCAACGTTGGTCGGACTCTTCTCCACTATATTTCTCCTTCTCATTGATTGGCGTTTGTAGCTCGGGAGATGTCAATATGTTCCGCACTGCAAAGGCGGAGTTATAATGAGAAATCATATTTAAATATTTTTTGCTAAGTGATTTTCTAAGTGCCTTTAGGGCTTGTGCTTTGGCCTCTAAATGCTTGCTATTACTGAGGTAAGATTCCTTGGTAATGGCATTTGGTAATGGCAAGGTAAACTTTCTAACCTATGGCTTTTAAATGCCAACCCATCATAACCTTTCATATATCAATTTTAGAGATATCAAACATGGGAGGGTTATCCATGAGTGAAAACTATATGTGTGTAAATGCAAATGATAGATTAGCTAGCCAAGATCTCACTCCTAGGTGGTGAAACCTAATATCAAGAGCGTAGGCTCTAATACCAATTGAAAGTACACCTAGAGGGGGTGAATAGGTGTAAGGCTAATCTAATGACAAATGATGTGGAATTAAAAACTAAATGCAACACACTTAGTGTAACCAAAGAGTGTAGCCGAATTTCCGGTGAGGGGCTCTGAACTATCTCCTCTAAATTTCTCTAAATAAGAGTTGAGATGCTATATGAAGCTCTCTTGGTTTAACACGAGTATGGCACACAAACAAACAATACCAAGCATATAAGTGATGTGAACAATATGAAATGATGCAAGGCACAATATAAAAGAGAGAGTTAGAGATAATGGATCAAACACAAACATAAGGATATGTGTCGAGGTTCGAACACCCAGCTCTACATCCCCACCTTCACACAGAAGGATTTTCACTATACCGTCCACGCAGACTTCCCACACAGGGAACCTCAACTGAGAATTTGGGCAAATACAACTAGGAGTACACAACTCCTCTCTCAAACAAATACAACCTCTGTCTAGAGGCTAAGCACAAAGCCAACACAAGATCAACCTCTCACTAGAGGGATACCAACAAACTCAATCACCTCTACACTTGGAGGGATACCAACAACCCAATTGCACAACCTCCTCTACACTTAGAGGGAAAGGCACACTGCCAAGCAAAGATAAGGGGGGTTTACAACACTTGGTGATCTCAAAGACCACAAACTAATTCTTTCTCATAAAACAAAAATCCTAATAGATAGGATAGATAGATAGCTCAAGTGTGAGAAATAAAAGTGTTTGGAAATGGAAACAATAAAGAAAAAAACACTTGGGAAAATCACAAGATAGATGTTGAAATAAAGATCAAAAATCAATTCCCATATATTCTCTTTTTATTTGAATTTTCTAACACTTTAAAACAAATAAAGATTGATCTGTTGGCTCTAAACCTCTTTTTAAAAACTTGTATTTAAACACTAGAAAGAATTAGAATTTTGCTCTTGGAAAACTTGTTCAAAACAGCTCAAGAAATGGGTATATATAGCCCCAAAACGAATCTGCCCGTTGGCAGCAGGCAAGGGCCAAATTGCCCTTCCGGTCGACCGGGCGGTCAACCAGCCAACGGTCATATTTATGACCATTGAGCCACCGATCGACCGACCGGTCGACCGGACATTGGAAACAGAGAGCAGAGCTCTCTGCCGGTCGACCGGGCGGTCGACCGGGGCCATTTCCAGAGTGCAGCAGCTTTATGGCGGTCGACCGACCCGGTCGACCGGCCTCCTAGCCGGGGCTGCGTGTACATTCTGTGCACGTCGGTCGACCAGACCGGTCGACCGACTTCTGCCTCGGTCGACCGGTCCGGTCGACTGGCAGACTGCCTGGTCAAACTTATGGGGATTAAAAGCTTGTCTTTTTGGCTACTAAAAAATCCCATAAAATACACATAAATTCCACAAAAATATGTTCTTATTAGATCTTTGAAATGCAAATATGTGTGAAAAAAATTCAACATATATTTCAGACAATTTGAACCATTTTTGTGTTCTTAAAATTTTGCCTTAAACCAAAAACCTCATTTTTTTAAAACTTAAATTTTTTGAAATGGAAAACCATTTTCTCCAAAACTCATGCAAATACAAAAGCATGATATTGAAACAACTTTTAAGTATGTTGTATATGGATAGATCCAATATACATGAAAGATATTATATCTATGTTTTGACATGAAATCCAATATCGGTTAAACCGAAAAACTAAAAACCAATAAACATGAAACTTGTGTGTGTATGTGAACTTGAGCATATCAACACTATCTAATCTTTACACAAGATCTAAACACAATTTTAAACTAAACAAATCGATGTCTTCTTGTATAACTCCTTGTCCAAGTCGACTCGATCCAAACAAGATCCAATGAGCTCTACTCCAACCGAGTGCTAGATGTGAACTTGACGCTCGAGCTCTTGAATCATAATGTGAAAGCTCCAAAACACTTTTATTGAAGCTAATCACCTACTAATATCTTGATCAAATATCTGAAACTAAATATCACAAGATTATTAGTAAACAATAACTACATGAGTTAATCATCATCAAAACTAGAGTGAAGGGCCTCTGAGCCAACATAATATACAATGCATAAGTGGAGATGTGAAGCTCCCCTACACACGTGTATCACATAAATAAGAGATGTCAGGCTCCTCAATATATGATACACTCAACATGAATCTATATATAGAAGAGATGTCAAGCTCCCCTTGCATATAGGCAATGCAAATCAAAATATTTTTAACACAAATTGTGATAATACTTAAATAAGTTTTGAGATACCATTTGTAAATAAACAAAATTTTAAGATATCATAAGAATTTTGATACCATATGAAATTGAAAATTTGTGATACCAATTGAAATTGAAACATTTGTAAATTTTGATACCATATAAAAGGTAAAACATTTCTGATACCAATTTTGATACCAATTGAAATAAATGGTAAAACATTCTTGATACCAATTTAAATCGAAACCCAATCAAAATCAAAACATATTGATACCAATTAAAGTATATTGTAAATTTTGATATTAATAAAAATACTAATTGAAAATAATGCATAAGCTTAGTTAAATACCAAATGAGATATCAATTTGAAATCAAGATTTAAGTCAAGTTTAGCATAAACATAATTTGTTCTTTAAACAGGTAAATATATTGTAAGCACAATCAAATCATATATATGTACGAAAAGAAAATACCAATGAAAATTGATATTATTTGAAATTTAAAGCATACATATATAGAAAACAAAATATGAGTATACAAAATAATATCAATTGTGATACCAATTGAAATTATGATGAGATCAAGTGTATAACTCATAAAAATCTGCCCTTTTCATGCACATGATAAAAGATATTTAATTTGAGCATACAAGGTATGGTCGCCCATCCATCCGCCCTTCTAGGGTAGATGTTTTCAAAAATAAGATTTGAAAATAGTTGTCTTGTAAAAACACAACCAAATGAAGAATAAATAACTAGTTAAAGTAATTTTTGAAAAACTAGTTAAAAATCCTTCAAACATGAAAGCAAATCATATATATCTCATGAAGCATACCAAATACACAAGAGTTGACACTCAAAGTCTATAAAGCTCAAAAAATTCTCGTGAAAACAATGTCATGAGTAAAAAATGAAGTGTGAGTGCACAAGAATCATGTAATTAGGATTTTCATGAAAATAATCAATAAGGCTCAAAAACAAACATGAATACCTTTTTATCAAACAAATATGAAAATCATAAAAATTTATTTTTCATTTAAGAACAAACTTCAAGGTATATGTATGATTTATCAAAACTAACAATATATATACATATCCCAAATATAATAAGAGTCCATAATAGCATTTGCATGAAGGCAAGTGACTCAAGGGTATACATATATATTTATTAGTTTTAAACAAAAATTACATATACATGAAGCAAAACATGCACAAGGATAGGCAAAACAAGTATAAATGAGGAAATCATCAAAACTAGGTTATACATGTACATGTAATGAGTTCAAATAAGCAATGAAGTGCAAACATATAGGAATCAAATGTTGCTCACTACTTGTACAAGTATATACACAAGTTTTGACAAAAATTATATCTAAACAAGTATTTACCTCACAAAGCACAAAACCAAGAACATGCTAAAAATATCATCAAATGTAAAAGCATGTAAAGTAAAATAAGAGTTTAGAGATAGTTACCAAACTAACGAACTATACTCTAAGTCTCCAAAGCATGGTGGTCTTCCCACCAAACTTCCTTGATAGTGATGCATCAATTTGTAGTGTCGATCAAGCCCATGCATCCACCACCAAGGCACCAAACCTCTCGCGTCATGTGAGAGCCACACCTACATCGAACACAAGAGGTGAGAATTTTGGTACCCATTTTCTTTTGGGTCAATGGGGGTTAGCATTGTTCGGAACCCAAACATTTTTATTAGCAAAATTAATAGAATTTACCTCATCATAACAAAATTTTTCTAAATGGCATTTGCGGCCGCAATGTGTATACTTGTACACTCTAGAATGCACATGAGAATGAGTATGATCATGATGTGCAAAGTGTGCATATGTGTGTCGTGGGTGATGTGCATGAACATATGGAGCTTGTTTCTTTTGAAACAAGGTTTTCAATCTATTATGATTAAATGCACAATTGCTCAAAGTTGAGCTCAAACAATCTATTCTATTTTTCAGATATTTAGTCTCATTTTTATTGATCGTAGCATGAAAAGTATGGTCAACAATATTTTTCTTTTAGAAATATTTTCTTTTTCAATAATTTTTCTTTTCAAAGAGTTATTTTAATTTAAAGCAATCTCCTTTTCTTTTTTCACCAAATTAATTTTATTTTTCAAGGAAGTATTTCCTTCACAAAGATCATTCAATTTAGAAGTCAAGAAAATATTATCCTTTTTCAAAAATTCGTTTTGTTTTGAAATGCATTCAGATTGATTTTTAAGAGAATCATTTTCTTTTAACAAAGAGGTGTTGTTCTTTTTCAATTTATTATTTTCAGTGTTTAATGAATCATACTTTTCAAGAAGTTTTTGACAAAAAGATGCAAGCTCATCATAAGACATGTCAATATCTTCTTCTAGATCGGATTCAGAATTTACCTCAAGGGGGTTATCCTCTTGGACCATGTAGCAGAAGTTGGAAGCATCACTTCTAACATCCGAGTTGCTCCCCACATAGTATTGCTCTTGTTCGCCAAGGGAGACTAAAGTGTTCCATACTACAAAAGCCGAATTAAAGTTAGAAACCCTATATAGATAATAATCATATAGAGTTGACTTTAAAGCATAGATGGCTTTTGAGTTAGCCTCAAAAAACTTGCTATTACTAAAGTGTGAATCCTTAATGGTAGTAAGGTAAACATGAATACCTAGGCCTTTGAGGTACATTGATATCTTAACTTTTCAAGTTTGGATGTTAAGAATGTCAAACATGGGAGGTGACATGAATGTTGGAACTTAATTTTGATGATACATTTGTGAAGCCATATCATTTGGAGCTCTATCACAAGCCTATTCAAGAGTTCTATATGATCAAGACTTCCCAAGAAGAGTTGATAATGATGTATATTGTAATTGTTGATAGCATGTTAAAAGCCTTGAAACACACACACACATCATAGTGTATTAGTCGACTTATAGCCTTTGATAGTCGACTGATACTTAGTATAGTCGACTTACCTATTTCCCTAGTCGACTAGCTTTTTGTCCTGAAAGCATACCAACTCTCTGTTTGCATGATTAGTCGACTTAACAGTCTTTCTAGTCGACTAATATATGGCCTTGTCGACTTATAATATAGTTCTGGTCGACTTGGTTTTATTTCCAGAAACTTGTCTTTTGATTTCAATTTGACCTAGTCGACTTGGTCTTTTCTATAGTCGACTAACCTTGAGAAATTTGCCTACCCTAGTCGACTAACCTCATATCTCAAGTCGACTAATGGCAGTTTCTGACTGTTAGATAGTTTCTGTTTTCTAGTATTTCCTTCAACGTTATCTAACGTTTAAACATTCAAATTTATCCTAATAACTACCCTAACTAACCATAGAGTTCAGCTATAAATAGGGTTGTTATATCTTAGGTTTAAAATATCAATTCAAATATATAGTTTTCTAACCAAAACTCTGAAAAATATTCTGGTTTTCTGAAAACTGTTTTACTTTATGTTTCTTCACCAAATTCCTACTCCAAAGTGAAGATTTCTGAAAGTCAACCTATAATAGCCCTTGTCCACGATCACATACTAAATCAAGGCTTATAGGAAAGTTTGTAATCACTCAAAGGAATTATTGTACAAGAGCGTCTTCTTGGTGTAGAAGAGAAGTTGTACAAGGTGTTATGGTCTTCTTGGTTGTAAGAAGAGTTGTATACATTTGGTAAAGGGGATTTGTCAAGTGGGATACAAGGTGTTGATTTTGGGTGTACAAAGTCAAGGATAAAGGAAAATCTCAAGCGGGTGGCTTGGGGACTGGATGTAGGTCACGAGGCCGAACCAGGATAAATCACTCGTGTTTGCGTTTGCTTAACTTTTCTGTGATTTATTTTCCTTATTGCAAGTGCTTTATTTCTTTAACTCTAATCATCTTTTGTTTAATATATGTGTTGACATTGTATTTTAGATCCACACTTGGCATCATCTCGGGACCAACAATTGGTATCATAGCAGGTTCAACAATGAAATCCATGTGTGTGTACAAATATTGTGATTAGGTATAAATTAGGATCTTTAACTCAAGGTGGTTTGACCCAAATCAGGAGCACCAAGCTCTGATACCAATTAAAAATTACCTAGAGGGGGTGAATAGGTGACTAGTTAATCTAATGGTGAATTAATGAGAAATTAAAACTATTTATGCAAACTAAAAATTCTTAAGCTAACCACACTAAGTATAACACAAGAGAGTAGCTCGATTCCCCGTGAAGAGTTCTGGACTATCTCCTCAAGATTCCTCTAGATAAGAGTTGAGGTGTCGCTATGGCTCTCTTGGTTGAATACAAGTGTGAGTAAAAAAATCCCCAAGCATATAACAATATGGCACAAGATATATCAAGCATATAAAGATATGAACTGTAGGCTGTCTAAAAATCACCAAGATAAGCCACCAAAACGCAGAGATCCAAGATCCAGGCGCAAGGCTAAATGTGACAATCAAGACGCGAAAGTCCAAACCCGCGTCTCAGCATCAAGGCGCGTTGGCTCGATACCCGCGTCTCAGCATCAAGGCGCGTTGGCTCGATACCCGCGTCTCAGCATCAAGGCGCGTTGGCTCGATACCCGCGTCTCAGCATCAAGGCGCGTTGGCACTATCACCCGCGTCTCAGCAACAAGGTGCCCGCACCTTGGTTGTAACCACCCCGATTATGGCGCCATCCACCGCCCATGTAGCGGGGAAGTTGGCCCTCATCGTGGAGCACTTTTAGGGGGCACGATCACCCCCTAAAAACCCTATAAATAGTCCCGTCACTATTGAAGAGGGGCGGATTTTCGAAAAGAAAAAGGAGAGATCATCAACAGAGAGAGAGAGCTCGACTCTTCAAGCCAGCTTGCTGCGTACAAGTTGCTCTTCGCCTACCTTCTCTTTTAGAGTTTTGGTGGACGGGGCTGAGTTACTCCTTCTACCTACCAAGGAGAAGATCCCTCGACGGTACTGACGGTCATCTGGTCAACGGAGAACAAGATTCACTCTCCACCGCCACACGAAGAACCCAGCACTAAACAAAGAGGGAATTCAAGATTCAATATTCTCCCTCCCTTGTAACCGGAAGATTAGCCTGTTGTAATTTTTCATCTGATTCAAGGAAAAGTTGCTCCAGTCCGCTTTTACAGTTTTCCGCGTCCAACAAGAGATGGCGACTCCGCTGGGGACTACGTTTGTCACTGACGAACAAGCCGTGGCGCAGGATGATCTCCTCCGTAAGGGGAAGATGGTCGAATCACTCGTCGTCGAGTTCGACCAGGCGAAGTATGAAGAGTTTCTCTCTTCTGGCTCCAAGAGCCCAAAGACCCGCGTCTGTCGCAGGGTCTCGGCGGGGAATGGCCCCGAAGCCTGACCTGAAGCTCTCTTGGGCGCCGCTGCTGTTGCCCACTGTGCCCAGCAAAGTTCACGCGTCAACGCCTCTCAGAAGGCCCGCCGATCTCAAGCACAGTTGCTGTTGCGACCAACTCCGGCGCACAGAAAACCCGTGTCAATGTCTCTCAGGAGACCCGCGTGGTTAAACTCCCTGATGTTCAACATCAGGATGTTGTTGGTTTCTCTCCACCTCCTCGACGCAACCGGAATGCAGAGCGTCGACAGAGGAGACGTGCGCGTCAACTGCAAGTTGGAACCGTTGGTTGTCCAACTGAAGCTGGACGCGACGTACAGTCTCGCGCCTTGCCCGCATCACGTCCAGTACGTGAAATCCGCGTTTGGCGGCCCAAGCGCGCAACTCCTCAAGTTGAGTCCTCTGAGGACCAACTTACCAAACGCCAGAATGAAGCTTCTCGTCAAACGCAAGAAGCACGCGCCCAGAGACGAGGCGCCCTGCAGCCCACTCTCTCTCGCGCGCCTCTACCCGGACGCACCAAACAGCAACGCGAGACCCGCGTCTCATCTCAACAGAGACGCCGGACGCGCGTTCCACAGCCGAGACGCAGAAACCGCGTCTCTGAAGTCTGCGTCCAGACTGCACAGCGCATGGATGCCTCCCGTCTTCGACGTTGCGAGGCTAATCCTTTCAATCCCCCTCCTATGGATTTGAGGGATTACTTGACGAAGAAAAGAAGTGCCAATTAGGTCACTTCATCATGCTGCTGCCAACGGCTCATCTCCATGCTCTCAGAGTGTCGTTGCGAATCAGGCGTACACCAGCAGTCTTTGGTCAGACAGCTGATCCTGATTCCTCCGTCAGCTAAAAGAAGACGCTCCCACAGAAGGAGAACCTTCTCTGACGTTGAGTACTCCGAGCTCACTGCAAATATGACAAGCAGGAGCAAGGGAAAACAAATTGCAGTCGGCTCAGATGATTCCGAGTCTGACTCTGAACCGGAAGGGGTGTATCGACACACTCGCACCCGGACGGGGGCCATTCCCCCAATTGACTATAATGCCTTAGCCCACGGCGTTAGAGTGAATGATTCCCACTCCGCCGTAGTGGAATCAGGGGCTTCGAACTCTTCCGTCGAGAAGGAGACCTCTGTCTACATGACAGGCACTCCTGAGGAGACGGTGATCGGGGTGGAAACTAGCACTCAATGTGTGTATTATATGAAATCAAATGAAAAGCTCAAATGTGCTTAATATACCCTCGATACTTCCGTTATAGCATTGGCTCAACGGGTCGTATTCACAGGGAAGGGAGGCGATAGAAGCATTAACAGTCTCTAGTCACGTTAGATGTTAACAATTCTTCTATGTTGAAAGAATGAAAAAGAATGAGAAAATGAAAACAAGCATGTGGTAGGTGAGGAGAGCGATGAAAACGGCGATGTAAAAACCAAAAGAGAAGTGAAGAAGATGGAACAAGGTAAACTAAGAAGGCGATGAAAACACCGATAGAAAAATGAGAAAAGAATTTGGAAAACGATTTCTAAAACAAAGGTAAAAGAAAACTCATGACTACTAGCTACTAAGTACTCCACTAACCATGCTAACCTCTTCGAGATAGTTGCCTCACATTTTGATCCTCGGCCATCACAATCCTTATCTTCAAGAAGCAATACAAAGCATGGCTCATGGATGGTTCATAACAAACAAAACATTGCAACAAGAACAAGCAATTACAAGCATCACTCATTACACTACAAGCATGAAATAAAAGAGCATGAAAATAAAAGAGAGTTAGCTTGGTTAGCAAGTTAGCAAGTTAGATTGTTAGAATCCATCATCTTTGGCCATCAATGGCTCTTGCAAGAACAAGGCCTTGTAGAGGCAACCCGATTCATGTGGATTATCAAGTAAGTGGTTAGATAGGTTAGTGGTTAGTAGTTAGATTGCCATGAGAAGAAAAACTTAGCTAGAAATCATGTAGAAGATGAAGGAGATTACAATGGAAGAGAAAGGAGGTACCTTTACATAGAGTGTCACTCTCTATTACATCAATCCCTCACTCATCTCTCTCTAGAAATCACTCAGCCCTACTACAATGATCTAAAAAGAAATCAAAATACAAGAAATGAAAAACTCTCACCTACACTACACTAAAAATCTGCACCTACTCCTAAAAACGAAGACTGCTCGCGCTCTGGGCAATTGCACGGGTATTTATAGGCAGAAGAAGGCTCCAGAAGACGAGACGGGGCCACGCGTCGAAAATCGACGCGTGGCTCCCTAACTTTGCCGCGCCTTTGCCGTGTTTTGCGGCAATTCCAGGGAGCTGGGTCCCTGGATTTCGTCCACGCGTTCGTCTGGCTTCTAGCTGCTTCCAGATATATCCAATTTCGGGTAATTTCGACCGCAGATTCGTCTGATGTGCGCAAGAGGCTAGGTTCAATGAATCTTCTAGATAATCCCTTGCTTGGCCTCCAAGTAATGCGGGATTAATTACCCTTAATTGGAAAGAATTAGGCTCTTATTCCATCTTTGCCCTTGAACTTTGATTGTACCTGCAATAAAGACCAAAACACGTATTAGACCGACTATTTATTCATAAACTGGTGGGAAAATGCGACATAAAAATGCAGAATTGTAGACTAATCACACCCCCACACTTATTCTTTTGCTCGTCCCGAGCAAAACAAAGAAAAGAAAAAACTATACTACCAATTTTATTACACCACTTTCGCAGGTGACGCGATTGCACTGAGCGTGTGCAACAAGCCGTTAAACCTCTAGGTTACCCTAGAGGAGGAGTGTTGTCTCCTGAGGGTTTTTAGCGGATTGCACCCACAAAATCCATAAAGAAAGAAGACAAATGTTAGTATTTTGAAAACACATTTCGAAAGAGAGACATGTTTTCAAACTATTTTTGCAAAAATATAAGTGATCTTAGGTCATAAGTCCACCTATAATCATTCTTTCTTAAACTTAGTCTCTATGCAAGATCTTGTCTTCAATTAAGGTAAGAATTCAAAATTAGATTGAATATTTTATCTTTCATAAAACCTAGATAGTATGCACACCGTGCTCAGTGAAAATTTCTGGGATTTCAACTCCAACCATCAAGCCATTTATTTATTTATATATATATATATATATATTTTTCTTTTTCTTTTTCTTCCCTTAGTTTAGGCTTTCTAGTTCACCCTTGTAACAAGCCTATAACCGATGACTCCCAAACCAGTCGGTCTTAGGGCACCAGATGAGAAAACATCCCTCGGGTTTAAGGACTTGAGTGAAAAAGGCCACAAAACTAAAGGGGATTATTTATTTCCTTTACCACCGTTAGGCGTGAATAATCATGCTTCTTGAGGCACAATTATCCAGCTTAATAAGTGATGTTTTATTTATATATATTTTTTTTTTTTTTTTCTTTTTTTTTCTTTTTTCTTTTTTTTCTTTTTTTTTATGGCCTTTTTTGTCTTTGTTTCCATCCCAAAAATGTGTAAGTGTGAAGTGCATACTTATCTAAGGCAAAAAAATTCAAGATAAGAATACCTCCCCAATTTTTCTTACTTAGCCTATAATTTCAAACAAGATCTATTATTTCAATTAGGTTTAAGATGTCATAATTAAGGCTTTCTTAATTTCTAAGATACATCTTAATTTTCTTAAAAATAGATCAAAACTTTGTCTCTTATTTCAAAAAGTTTTTTTTATTTCTAAAAGAAGTGTAAAAGAAAGAAAATCTAAAAACTCTATGTTAGTAAACCCTCCCCCACACTTATTTCATGCATTGTCCTCAATGCATCGTGATATATGTATGCATGAAACAAAATAGAGAGGGAAGGAAAAAAATTACCACAAGGTGGTGGTTCCGGTGGCGGCCTGATTGGTCCACGAAAGGCGGCCCAATCATTATTGCGTGGAGTCCGAAGGAACCCACCAGAAACCTCCATGATACAACCCACTAGAAAGATGTATGCATGTATTATTTTTATTAAAAATTTTACCCCATCTAATTTCCAAATTTTCAAAATAATTTCAGAATCAAATTTATCAAGATCCTTGTCCCAGAATAGAGTATGAAAAGATGGAATGATTGATTTGGACTCAGGAGGCACAGGAACTAATATCAACTCAGAAAAAAGACTTAAATCAAGTAAAGGTTCAGGAGTTGAAATCGGTTCAGAAAGTGGGTCCAAATCAAGAAAATGAAGCTCAAGTCCACCATTATTTCCCCATGATGGAATGTGACTTTCTATGAGTAGTGATTCAAGTTCATGAATGACAGGTATGGGAATCAAAACTGACTCTAAAATGTTGCTCAAATTGGGTAACATAACAGGAGTCAATAGTGATTCGGAAATTTGAACAAGATCACAAATTGGAGGATCAAAGTCACATTCCTCATTCAGTTCAATTCCACAAAAATGGGAACTTGCCAATTTATCAATGGGTCTTTCAAAAGTATGAAATTGGTCAAGTTCAATATGATCATCATAAAAAATTGGTGATTCAATTTCACAATGAATAGGCACTGGATCCAATACAGACTCGGGAAAAGGATTGAAATCAGGTGAAGACACCGGAGTCATAATTGAATCAGGAAGTAGAATTGAATCACTAATTTGAGTTTCATGATCATATTCATGCTCAAGTTCAATTTCAGGAAAAGGAAAACTTGCCAAAATGTCAATGGGATCTGAATTTTGGACAAGTTCAGGTGATTGTGCTGAAATAGAATCTAGATTTCCAAGACTACATGACTCTTTGGTTTTAACAGAGTGGCTAGTGACATTAGAAATAGGATGAGAATGAAGAGTTTGGATCATCAAATCTATGTCATGATTTCTAGCATTTTGAGCATGAGTCATGTCTTCAAGCATCTTTCCATAATTGATGATTTCATTATTTTGATGAAAAGATGAAGTGTTGTCTTGGAAGTGATGGTAAAATTGTGAGTCCATCAGATTTTGTGAGTGTTGTTTGGACTCAAGCAAGAATTCCTTACTCGTTCCCCAAGCAGATGGTTGTTCATTATAATAAGGTGGAACTGAGTAAGACTGTTGAAAATACTGTGGAATTGGAGGGGCAAATGTTTCTTGAAGTTGTTGCTCGACCCTCTGAAGATTGGCTTCTATACTCCTTAGTAACTCAGATTTTTCTTCAATTGGTGGTTCAGAAAAATGAGTATATGAAGCGGAATTGGGACATGAATACTGTGGACAAGGTGAATATGGTGGACAAGGAGTTTGAAAATTTGACTCGGGGTACGTGAATCCCCAATGACTTGGTGAAGAGTTGAAATTATTTTGGAAATTATAGTTATTAGATGGGGGGTATGGGTCATATTGATTCGGATAAGGCCAACCCAGTGTATGTGGTTGGTGCATATTGTAAAACGCCGGGTTGGAATTATCCGAGTCAAATGGAGTTGGTGTGAAATATGGATTCATGTTTGGATTGAAAGAATTATTTTTGTTGAATGCCATTTCACAAACAATCACAAACAAAAAGAAAAATCAAACAACAAACAAGAAGAAAAGAAAAATCAAAACCAAGCCAAAAGTAGGGTTGACCTAGACCTAGATGAAATGTCCCTAGGGGCCAACGTCTATTCAAATTTTTATTAGGGCTTGGGTTGTGTGAGTGGGGAGATGATTTTTGGGCTAAGGAAGGGTGATTAAATCCCACCTTATCTTGTTTGGGTTTTGCCCTTAAATTCAATTCCTGCAAGTGTGCAATATAGACAAGAATATAACACAAAGCGATAAATCACCCACGTGTTTGTCCTATACTATATGCAATGCCATATGTACATCTTCATCCAGATCACAACAACAGAACAAAATACAGTATATTGGAATTGAATTGACACGTGCCTAAATGCAAATGTCTAAACCGTTTTAAAAGCGTCCAAATACCATATTTTAGTTCTTTTATTTATTATGGTGTGTAGGCAATCAAAGCAGAAAAATAGCAGCACAAATCAACTAGCTATTACAAGATACACGTCCCAGAACAAACAAGATACAGAATTTTTGCACAATGGCCGCGGTTTCGCGGCAAAAGTCGCGGTTTCGCGGCTTTCCTTCCAAATCTGGGGCCCTGCTTTCTAGAGCAGGGAGAGGTAAAACTAGTTTATGTACTGCAATGTTAAGCACCTGAAAATATTGCCCTGCACACCAAAACAGAGAAGACAAATGTTAACAAAAACGTGACATCAAAACCATTCCCTTTCCCGGCAACGGCGCCAAAAATTTGATCGGGGTGGAAACTAGCACTCAATGTGTGTATTATATGAAATCAAATGAAAAGCTCAAATGTGCTTAATATACCCTCGATACTTCCGTTATAGCATTGGCTCAACGGGTCGTATCCACAGGGAAGGGAGGCGATAGAAGCATTAACAGTCTCTAGTCACGTCAGATGTTAACAATTCTTCTATGTTGAAAGAATGAAAAAGAATGAGAAAATGAAAACAAGCATGTGGTAGGTGAGGAGAGCGATGAAAACGGCGATGTAAAAACTAAAAGAGAAGTGAAGAAGATGGAACAAGGTAAACTAAGAAGGCGATGAAAACACCGATAGAAAAATGAGAAAAGAATTTGGAAAACGATTTCTAAAACAAAGGTAAAAGAAAACTCATGGCTACTAACTACTAAGTACTCCACTAACCATGCTAACCTCTTCGAGATAGTTGCCTCACATTTTGATCCTCGGCCATTACAATCCTTATCTTCAAGAAGCAATACAAAGCATGGCTCATGGATGGTTCATAACAAACAAAACATTGCAACAAGAACAAGCAATTACAAGCATCACTCATTACACTACAAGCATGAAATAAAAGAGCATGAAAATAAAAGAGAGTTAGCTTGGTTAGCAAGTTAGCAAGTTAGATTGTTAGAATCCATCATCTTTGGCCATCAATGGCTCTTGCAAGAACAAGGCCTTGTAGAGGCAACCCGATTCATGTGGATTATCAAGTAAGTGGTTAGATAGGTTAGTGGTTAGTAGTTAGATTGCCATGAGAAGAAAAACTTAGCTAGAAATCATGTAGAAGATGAAGGAGATTACAATGGAAGAGAAAGGAGGTACCTTTACATAGAGTGTCACTCTCTATTACATCAATCCCTCACTCATCTCTCTCTAGAAATCACTCAGCCCTACTACAATGATCTAAAAAGAAATCAAAATACAAGAAATGAAAAACTCTCACCTACACTACACTAAAAATCTGCACCTACTCCTAAAAACGAAGACTGCTCGCGCTCTGGACAATTGCAGGGGTATTTATAGGCAGGAGAAGGCTCCAGAAGACGAGACGGGGCCACGCGTCGAAAATCGACGCGTGGCTCCCTAACTTTGCCGCGCCTTTGCCGCGTTTTGCGGCAATTCCAGGGAGCTGGGTCCCTGGATTTCGTCCACGCGTTCGTCTGGCTTCTAGCTGCTTCCAGATATATCCAATTTCGGGTAATTTCGACCGCAGATTCGTCTGATGTGCGCAAGAGGCTAGGTTCAATGAATCTTCTAGATAATCCCTTGCTTGGCCTCCAAGTAATGCGGGATTAATTACCCTTAATTGGAAAGAATTAGGCTCTTATTTCATCTTTGCCCTTGAACTTTGGTTGTACCTGCAATAAAGACCAAAACACGTATTAGACCGACTATTTATTCATAAACTGGTGGGAAAATGCGACATAAAAATGCAGAATTGTAGACTAATCAGACGGCAAGACGTATAGAGCAGGTCCAGAAAGCACAAATGGACATGATTATTTCTCAGCAGGCGTCGATTGACTCCCTCAAGCAGGCGATTGCACAACTGCTGGAAGACAGGAGGAAATCTCCTCCTAGGAGGTCAAAGGGCAAAGGGAGAAAGGGAGGAAGCTCATCTTCCGAACCTTCTGAAGAGAGGCAGCAATCTACCTCCAGTTCGTCCAAACCCTCGTCGCAAGTAAAAGGCGACCAAGACCCAGGGAAAACCCATGCTAAAAGGTTGAGTCAATTGGAGGAACGCCTCAATGCCCTTGCCAGTCGCAAAGACCTCCAAGAAGTTGGAGTGGTACGGCCCTATCCAGCTGAGTGGGATCTAGTCCCGTACCCTCCTAAGTTCAAGGCTCCAACCCTCCAAGCCTTCGATGGGAAGGGGTCCCCTAATCAGCACATCTACTACTTCAAATCCCAAACCGGGAATGTAGTAGATAATGACGCCATCCTGGCGCGACTGTTCATCGGCACCCTGAAAGGGTTGGCCTTTGAGTGGTTCATGAAACTCCAGGAAGGTTCTATCAAGAACTGGGGCGACTTGGAGAAGCTGTTCTTAACACGCTTCTTCGAAGATGACTCCAAGGTCACAATGCCCACCCTGTTAGCTACGAGACAGCGAAAGGGAGAGTCCGTCAAATCTTTCGTGGAGAGATTTCAGAACGTGGCACTCCGGTGTCCAAGCGGTATGACCCAGGCCACCCTGGTGGAAACGTGCCGCCACAACCTCCAAACCTCACTCCTTGCTCAAATAGGAGTTGCTGAAAGCCGCACCTGGAAACAATTAGTCCAACAAGGTGAACAGGCTGAGGAGATTGTTGCCCGCGTCAGGGCAGAAGAAGGCAAGCCTAGGCCGGAAAGGTCGACCAGGCGAGCACCAGACACCTCCCTCCAGACGAAGCGGAAGGATAATTTGGCGACGGAGACCAAATCTCCCACCAAACCTCAACCAGCCAAGGCAAGTGGCTCTTCAAGCTAACCCCGCGCCAACAAGCAGTATTCCTTTAAGGAGGAACATGTCGATTCGCTCTTCAAGCTACTCAACAAGAGCAACCGACTGAAGCTCCCTGAAATTAGGCGCCCGGAAGAAGTCGGCAAGACCGACAATCCCAACTACTGCATGTACCACAGGATGTTGGGACATCCTACCAAAAGCTGCTACGTCTTCAAGGACATCCTTCAGGCTCTGATTGACGCGGAAGTGCTAAAGCTCCGACCAGAGCAGAAGAAGGTCACGGCTAATGTGATGTCGGTTCTCCAGTTCGGGAGACAACCTCCAACACCTGCGAGGGTGATCCCTATTCCAAGAGGAGAACTGAGAATAGTCAACACAGACCCTCACCAGCAGCAGGAGAAGGGCTTGGTACCCGTCCCTACGCCTCAAGGGGAAATTATGTGGGTCCACCCTAACCTAGTAGACAATCAGCAGTGGACTACTGTAACCAACAGGAAGTCCAAAGGCAAGGCAAAAGCTTCGTCCTGCCATGTGGTATGTGCTTCCTCTCGAGAAGCAGAGGATGATGTTCCCTCACTGAATGATTCAGAAGAGGAAACAATAGTCTTGGCCGCAGAGCCCATCCAACCAATGACGGGGACTCGTTCAGGACAGCCCTACTTGAAGCAGTACGGCGAAGTGGCGGCAAACCCTCCACAACCGGCTGCAGAGCCAACTAGGCCCTCCACGAAGCCACCAGTGGAGAAACAAAAAGAGACTCGATTCTCTCGAGCTCTTCAAAAGGGTATAGCAGAAGGATCCACAACGCCTTACCGCTTTGATGTCTTGGCTCAATTGGCCAACATCCCGGCGCGGATCACCCTGTATGAGCTTCTAAGACTATCAAAGTCGACCAGGGAGGCTCTACAAGAAGCTCTGGCAAATGCTGAGGTCTTTATGACCCAGGTGCCAAAGAAGGAAGATGTAGAGAATTGTCTCCACACCTCCCAGAATGCTCCCTGCATTACCCTCACGGCAGATGATATGCAGGTTAAAGGGAAGCATGATCGACCCCTGTACTTCACAGGTTATATCGGATCATCTGAGGTAAACTGCATTCAGGTAGATCCAGGGTCCGCATTGAGCATCATGCCTCGCCGAGTCATGCAACACCTCGGCATCCCTACCCACCGTCTGAGCCCTACACAGACGACCATCTACGGGTTCAATGCCAACGGCACCCGTCCGATGGGGAAGATCAAGCTCAAGTGCCAGATTGGGAGCCTCAAGTCGGAGGTGACGTGCTACGTCATCGATGCCGACACTTCCTACAATCTGCTGCTGGGACGACCATGGATCCACCGCAACTCCATCGTTCCCTCCACTCTTCACCAAGTCATGAAATACATTGACGCGAGTGGGAAGGTGCAAACGTTGGTTGCCGAAAGATATCCGTTTAAGGGGGTCGAAAATTATTTCACGGACTCCCTCCTATATCAGGATCCGGTGGACGAAACCCCGCAACTGGAAGTGCCAGACTCTGGTAATGAGGCTGACACTGAGCCCGAGCAAGAAGAGTGCCTGTGGAAGTTGGAACCACTTGTAAAGAGCACTAATAAGCTCGATGTTGATAATACCACCGACGATGCAGGCGGTTGGTATATTAATGAGAATTTAGACTTTGAGTATTTTTCTGCGTGTGCATCCGATTCAATCCCGTCGGATACTAGTACCGACGTAGACGATGATATCTGGTCGGCAATGGATGCTTTGACATCATTGCATGTACCAGTAAAATCATCTTTCGGGACATACCAGGATGATGGTGATGCGCAGGAATCTATATTCATAGTTCCGACAAGACGAAAAGGCCAAAAACCAATCCTTTTCGGGCGAATGACGACTGAACCAACGCCCCGCGAAGAATCGAAAAGTGAGAAGGAATCCCCTCAGCTCAGTCATTATGAACCAAAAGCGCTTAAAATGATGAAATGCATGGGGTATGATCTAACCAACAGACCCGGGTTGAACTTTGGCAAAGGAAGGAGAACGCTACTTCGACCCTTTGTGCCGAAAGGGAAGGCCCCCGATTATTATCACCGAACGCGCCGGGGGTTGGGCTATGTATCGACTCCAGTCCCATCAGCCTCTGATTCTCAAGAATCGTCGAGCAACGATTACTCTTCAGACACATCATCTTGGGAGTCAGATGTCAGTGTCGGCAACATCTTCAAGGAACTTTCAGTGAACATGGTTTCGACAAGCCGCCTGGAAGATGGAAATGAAGAAATGATCCAATCTGATACAGATCCATGGATCAAACATTTAAATGCTCTTTGGGATACCCGCTTTGAACAGCGTGAGCCACCCACAGAAGACAAGGTTGTTCAGATCAACCTAGGAGATGAGGCCAACCCCAAGCCCATCTTCATAAGTGACGGCCTGTCACCATCGGAGAAGAAGGATCTAATATCTCTTGTACAAGAGTATATAGATGTCTTCGCCTGGAATTATGAGGACATGCCAGGACTTGATCCTCAAGTGGCCATGCACCGCCTCAACATCAATCCGGACGTAAAACCTGTCAAACAACAGCAGCGACGGTTTCGCCCAGAAATAATGGAGGCAATTCAATCAGAAGTCAGAAAACTTATTGATTCTGGCTTCATCAGGGAAGAACAGCATCCCGACTGGGTAGCCAACATCGTCCCCGTCTCCAAGAAGAACGGGAAGATCCGGATCTGCATCGACTTCCGCGACCTAAACGAGGCCTGCCCCAAGGACGAATTCCCATTGCCGATCACAGATGTCATGATTGACAATACTTGTGGATTCGAACGAATGTCCTTCATGGACGGATTCTCAGGATACAATCAAATCAAAATGTATCCTGATGACGAAAAGCATACCTCCTTCAGAACACCTCTAGGAGTGTATTGCTACACCGTCATGCCCTTCGGACTGAAGAATGCAGGGGCAACATATCAAAGGGCCATGAATGCCATTTTCCATCAGCAAATACGCAAAACGGTGGAATGTTATGTTGATAACATCGCGGTAAAAAGCCGCACTAAAGGTGATCACGTAGCGGACCTGAAGGTAGTCTTCGACATCATGCGGGCTCATCAATTGAAGATGAATCCCACGAAGTCCTTCCTGGGGGTGGCCAGTGGCAAATTCTTAGGATTTGTTGTAACCTCCACCGGAATCCACTTGGACCCGGAAAAGATCCGCGCTATCCAGGAGATGCAACCCCCGAAAAGCCTCAAGGAGCTCAGGGGATTACAAGGACGATTGGCGTACATCCGCAGGTTCATCTCAAACCTTTCCGGAAGATGCCAACCCTTCGCTAAGCTGATGAAGAAGGGTGTCTCATTCATTTGGGATGACGCTTGCCAACAAGCGTTCGAGGAAATCAAGCAATACCTCACCTAACCACCAGTCCTTGCAGCTCCAGTATCCGGAAAGCCGTTTCTGGTGTATGTCCGAGCAATGGATCATTCTTTAGGAGCTCTACTAGCTCAGAATGATGAAGAAGGACGTGAGCAAGCAATCTACTATCTAAGTAGAACAATGATCGGAGCCGAACATCGGTATAACCCGATCGAGAAGGAATGTTTGGCGCTGGTGTTCGCTATCCAGAAAATGCGACACTATCTGGTAGGCCAAACTATAAATTTCATATCAAAAGTCAACCCTCTGAGGTTACTTATGACTAAACCTTCATCGCTAAATGGCCGACTGGCAAAATGGGCCATATTGCTATCACAATATGAGATGCATTTTCTGCCACAAAAGGCTATTAAGGGACAAGCGGTGGCGGACTTCTTAGCTGAACACCCAGATCCGAGGGCAGTCAAACTCTACGAGGATCTCCCAGATGAAGTTGCCGAAGTCTACCAGACTCAGACATCGTTCGAAAGTCAAGTATGGCAACTTTTCTTCGACGGTGCATCAAGAACAAGCCCGAAGGGACACATAGTAGCAGGGGTAGGAGTGATACTCGTCTCCCCACAAAATTATGTGATTCCCCGAGCTGTCTCACTGACCGAGCCTTGTTCCAATAATGTGGCGGAATACAATGATCTTTTGATTGGGATGCAATTCGCCGATGAGATTGGCGTTAAAAATCTCGAGGCATACGGTGATTCTAAACTCATCGTCAGCCAAGTTCGCGGGGAGTACGAAGTCAGACATGAAGACTTGGTACCCTATTACAATGCAACTATCCGCATGGACGAGGGATTTACAAGCTTCTACATCGACCATGTACCACGCAGGCAAAATGCGCACGCCGATGCCACTCGCATCCCTGGCTGCCTCCCTAGCTCTTCCAGCTGGAGCAATGGAGAAGATATTCGTCTACAGCCACGACCTGTATTGCCCGAGAAATGCTCTCGAGGATTATCAGGAGTCAACGGGAGGTCGTCACCGCGAAGAAGCACTTGAAGCATCAACCGGTCCAGAGCCTAGAGACTGGCGATTCCCCTATATCGACTACGTCTTGTACGACATCCTGCCTGAGGACGCTAGAGAGGCGGCTGCCATTCAAAGGAAAGCACCCAAATTCTATTATAATGCGATTACGCGAACATTGTATCGTCGATTGCATGACGGGATCTTACTCCGGTGCCTCTCACCAAACGAAGCGCAAGAAGTATTGAAAGAGGCCCACGACGGTATGTGTGGAGCCCATCAACCTGGCCCAAAACTGACACATCGACTCCAAAGATTGGGTTACTACTGGCCTAAGATAATTGCCGAGGCCGTCACTTATGCCAAGAAATGTCACGCCTGCCAAGTGCATGGTGACTTTATCCATCAAGCGCCAGGCTATCTCCACTCTACGGCCTCTACCTGGCCATTTGAAATGTGGGGCATGGACGTGGTCGGACCTATCAGCCCGCCATCATCAAAAGGACATCGGTTCATTCTGGCGATAACCGATTACTTCTCTAAATGGGCCGAAGCCATTCCTTTGAAGGAGGTCAAGTCGTCGAACGTGATCAAGTTCGTGAAACATCACGTTATTTACCGTTTCGGCGTACCTCGGCGAATTATCCATGACAATGGACCCCAGTTCATCAGCCAGGCTTTCCAGAGATTCTGCGCTAAGTTCAGAATCCAGAGTGTGTCCTCAACGGCATACTATCCTGCCGCCAATGGCCTCGCAGAAGCTTTCAATAAGACTATTGGCAAGCTTCTCAAAAAGTTCATCTCGAAAAGTCAACGAGACTGGGACGACAAGTTGGGTGAATGCTTATGGGCTTATCGCACAACTGTGCGAACCCCGACTAAGGCCACGCCGTTTTCCTTGGTATACGGATGTGAAGCCGTGCTTCCCCTGGAGATCCAAATTCCATCTCTACGCGTCGCCTTGACAGCGGAGATGACGACAGAGGAGAAGCATCGACAGCGACTCCAGGAACTGGAGGCCTTAGACGACAAGCGTCTGCAAGCCCAACAGCAAATCGAACTCTACCAGGCTCGAATCACAAGAGCCTTCAACAAGAAAGTTAAAGTGCAAACTTTCAAGAAAGGCGACCTAGTCTTAGCCGTCAGAAGACCTATGGTAATGACGCACAAGACAAAAGGAAAATTCCAGCCCAAATGGGAAGGACCATTTGTAGTAGAGTCAGTCTACTCAAATGGATCATATCGCCTCATAACCTCGAATGGCGATACACTCATGATGCCTATTAACGGCAGGTTCCTGAAGAAGTACTATCCCTAGATGGTATCCTTCCGCCGATCAAGTTAAAAGTACACCTCTGATCAAAACATCCGACGCCTCCGACGGCTAAGGATAGAGGAAAATGTTGGCTTTTAAGCCCAACATAAGTCTTCGACAACTCATCATGCTGAGGGGAATAGCATGGCTAGCCCAACTCAAACAGTAGTTGGTAAAGGCACCTCAAATCCGTTGATAGCTGGGGGTTTGCTAAAAATCCTAAGTGGACTTGATTCCACTCTTTCCTCCAAAATCCCTTACCAATTCTCATCCACAGAATGGTAGGACCACAAAAAAATGAGCTAACAATCGTTGCCAAGTTAACACCATACCTCTGGTAATGAAATACCCCTTGTAGAGTACAAATCTTGCTTGTCAACTCTACACTTTGTCAAGTTAACACTACACCTCTGGCACTTCGAATCTCACTTGTCAATTCTCATCCATAGAATGACAGGTCCTCAAACTGTTTTCGGCTCAAGCCAATTCTTGTCAAGTTAATATCACACCTCTGACAAAACTACTGTTTAAGTTAACATTATACCTCTAAGCAGTACGTCAAGTTTCTGCCAGGTTTAATATTACACCTATGACAGTCACTTTTCTTCAGTCTTCCACATCGAAGCTGAAATGAATGATGCCAAGTTAACACTACACCTCTAGCATCTGAGTCATCGCTAAGTTCAACAATACACCTATGGCCATGACCTTTCCTCGACTTCCTTGTCCAAGTCGAGATGACCAATGCTAAGTTCAACATTACACCTCTAGCATTACCTCACTGTCAAGTTAAACATTACATTTATGACAGTGACACTTCTGAGTTAAGTTAATATCACACCTCTGACTCATATCCTTGTCAAGTTAACATTACACTTCTGACAAGACCACTTTCAACCCGTTAAGTTAATATCACACCTCTAACGGTAACTCCCTTCCTTTCACATCCCCAGATGTCAAAATGCTTGGACTCGGGTGCCAGATTCATCAAAATCAACAGCTGATGAAACAGAACGCAAGGATCAAATCCGCGTTCTGTAAACTAAGTCCGCGTCTGAACCCTTCACAATTAGAAAATATTCTAAGTGAAGAATCTGAAGCGCAGGACCCAATGGCGCGAGGGTCCAAACCCGCGTCACGGTTATCAACCCAAAGACTGCGTCTGGGAATCAAACACGATTTAAATTCGTGTGTTAAGAGTTCTTAAAGGTTCTTTGAACTTCCTTTAATGGCGAAACTTCCGCCTAAAAGGCATTTACCTTGGAGACCTTGGAGAACAACATCCTGCGCAGAGGAGGAGCTGCCCCTCCGGGCCTCGGCGACGGTCGCCTTTGAAGAAGAAGCAATCGGCTTGGTCTTGGGAGCCATGGCCAATTCGATCCGAGGTTCAAACAGATGAACTGAAGAGGAAGTTCTCTTTCTTAATCTTATCAGCGAGTGCGTTCGGAGAAGAAGAGGAATCTTCCCAACTGTGGCCTTTTATAGACACAAGGATTCGCGAAGATACGCGGCGTATGGCCCGATGAATTCTGCGGCGAATCTCCGTTCGACGCGTGGAACAAAATCACTTTAACGCACAGAGAAGATCATGCGCCACGACTCGGCAGTGAATCGTCGCTCGACACATGGCACGGATCATTTAATGCGCCAGGAAATCCGCGCGCCAAAAGGCGAAATCCCGTCGGTTCCCCAGGCCAACTGGCAGAGCAATCATGACGCGGCACGGACTCGCACCCGACGGCCATGTCTCTTCGATGGATATGCCCCGTCAGCATCGCAATAAATGCGCCCAGACAATCGCGTCTATATTCAAAAGATGCGTCTCTCCGAAGTTCGCGTCTTCAGCTGAACATCGCGTCTGCCTTATGAAGATCAGTCGCGTCTCCATTGCCAAAGGACGCACTTTACAGAAATCGCGTCTTTACAGTAGTACCATCTCCGCTTTTTGAAAAAGAACCTGCGTTCGGCCTCCTGCTTCTGCAAAATCAGTTCAACAGTACACTGACGCAAGCAGACGACCAACCACTCCTGGCTTAAAGCGCGCCAGTGACAGACTAAAAGCAATCGGGGAGGTTTAGACTGTGCATCTAGACACTCAACATGATCAACTCTGGGGGCTTCAAAGAGTTCAACAGTACACTCACGAAGACCAACTCCAGATAAGATTAAACCCGGAGCATCAACAGTCTAGTCATGAAGGCGAACTCAGCTAGAGTCCAAAATATTTCGAAATCCGTCCCAGTTAACTGTGGAATATCGAAAACTTTGGAGGGGGTTCTGTAGGCTGTCTAAAAATCACCAAGATAAGCCACCAAAACGCAGAGATCCAAGATCCAGGCGCAAGGCTAAATGTGACAATCAAGACGCGAAAGTCCAAACCCGCGTCTCAGCATCAAGGCGCGTTGGCTCGATACCCGCGTCTCAGCATCAAGGCGCGTTGGCTCGATACCCGCGTCTCAGCATCAAGGCGCGTTGGCTCGATACCCGCGTCTCAGCATCAAGGCGCGTTGGCACTATCACCCGCGTCTCAGCAACAAGGTGCCCGCACCTTGGTTATAACCACCCCGATTATGGCGCCATCCACCGCCCATGTAGCGGGAAAGTTGGCCCTCATCGTGGAGCACTTTTAGGGGGCACGATCACCCCCTAAAAACCCTATAAATAGTCCCGTCACTATTGAAGAGGGGCGGATTTTCGAAAAGAAAAAGGAGAGATCATCAACAGAGAGAGAGAGCTCGACTCTTCAAGCCAGCTTGCTGCGTACAAGTTGCTCTTCGCCTACCTTCTCTTTTAGAGTTTTGGTGGACGGGGCTGAGTTACTCCTTCTACCTACCAAGGAGAAGATCCCTCGACGGTACTGACGGTCATCTGGTCAACGGAGAACAAGATTCACTCTCCACCGCCACACGAAGAACCCAGCACTAAACAAAGGGGGAATTCAAGATTCAATATTCTCCCTCCCTTGTAACCGGAAGATTAGCCTGTTGTAATTTTTCATCTGATTCAAGGAAAAGTTGCTCCAGTCCGCTTTTACAGTTTTCCGCGTCCAACATGAACAATGTAAGGATGCAGGATATAAACACAAGTGAGAGATAGAGAGAGCAATTGCAAACACGAGAGAATTGTTTTGAGGTTCGAGCACCCTTACTTTACGTCCCCGCCTTCAACACTATGAAGGATTTTCACTAAAAATCGATCCCACCGGATCACTTGGTGCCGCAACACCTACAACGAGTTCACACTAGAACTCCTTGAACTCACTAGTCCCTCTCTTGTTCCCGCAAGAACTACACACCGCAAGCACACTAGCTTGCCGAGGCCGCACCTCTACACCGAGCTCTCATTAGAACTCGAAACAATGCGAACTTGCAAGTCCGCCTCCTCAAAACAAGAATGAACACTTTGGTGATCTAAACACTTTGATCACCTAAAATCATTCTCATAACAACTCTCCTATAGGATTGATATAACAATGGAAAGCTCAAGTATGTGTGAGAAAAATTAGGATTAAATTGGTGGTGAAAAACTCAAGAAATCACTTTTGAAAACTCTTGATAAACTCTTCTTTTGATTAGGAATTATTAGCTCTAAAACATGTGGAGGAAACTACTGAAATAGGTAGGAAAAACTAGCTCAAAAACTCTCTTGAAATCTTATAGAAAACAGTGTAAGGGAACCCCCAATATATAGGCATCCAAAATCTAGCCGTTGGGGTCCAAATCAGCACCTGACGCTGCTGTCGGTCGATCAGTCGGTCAACCACCAACGGTCGGATTTCCGACCGTTGTGCCACCGATCGACCGGGACCTGGATACAGAGAGCAAAAGCTTTCTGCCGGTCGACCGGGGCTAGATCCAGATAGCAGAGCCCTCTAGCGATCGACCGGGTCGGTAGACTGGCCCTCCGGCCAAACAAAGTCGTGCACGTTTGTGCACGTCGGTCGACCGCCCGGTCGACTGACCTCTGACTCGGTCGACCGTGCGGTCGACCAGCAGAAGGCCAGAAACAACATTTTAGGGATTTAGAAACTTGTCTTTTTTACCTTCAATAAAATCCCATAAATTCATTAAAAATCTACAAAAATAAGTTCAGTAATATACTTTGATATACAAACATATTTGAGTAAAAATCAAAACATGTTACAAACATTTTGAACTATTTTTATAAAAAGAAGTTTTGCCTTAAACAAAAATCTGTATTTTTCCAAAATGATTTTTTCAAATTGAAAACCGATTTTTCCAAAACTCCTCCAAATATAAAAATAAGATATTCTAAACACTTTAAAGCTTAGTGTGTATGGATATAATCCACTACACATATATGATGAAATATCTATGTTCTTGACATTAAGCTCTAAATAAAGTTTTGGTAAAACACATGTATACTTTGAAGCTTTAAAACCAAAATGGTATTTTTCAAAACGAAAACTCTTTTATGAAAACACATATAAATCTTATGTGTGAGTGTATATGAACTTAAGCAATCTACCAACTATCTATCCTTTACATTTTATCTAAAACTTAAATCTTACAACAAACAAACCTAGACACAAGTCTTCTCTTGAAGGTCTTCTTCTTCTTCTTGACTTGATCCAAACCTTGATCCAATTAGTTAGACTCCTCTTGAGTACTTGATGCAACCTTGATGCATGAGCTCTTGAATCAACACGTGCTAGCGCCAAAATTTGACTTTAAATCCTTTGTAGAAGCTAAAGACCTACTAAGATCTTGATCACATATCTGAAACTAATTAAAACACAAGATCATTAGTACTATAATTACATGAGTTAATTATCATCAAAACTAGAGTGGTGGTCCTTTGAGCCAACAGCATGTGCTTTCATCGTGTGTTTTCACCACCGTGGGTACTGTCGTGAGCGGGGACTTCAAAAGTATGAGCCTGGAAGCGAACAATTTCAAGAGGGGGGCTTTCGTACATCATGGTGTTGACTTGGTCCGCCATCACCTTTCCTGGCTTCAACTATTTTTGTCGGTATTCTGAATGCAGTGAGCGCGCCTATTACCAGTATAGCTGCTGGCATCTTCTTGCATGACTTCATGAGTGGTTTTAAGATCCTATCCTTCATACTTACAGTTTGGGGTTTTACTTCATACATTGTTGGCCATTATTCAGCAAGCATGGTCTCCTAGCATTGGCATTTGAGTACAATTGGCTGTTTTTATCTCTGCCTCTTTCAGGTAGAGGATAGGAAACAGGTCTTCTATGATAGCCCGACTGTATTCAGCTTTTTTCGTGAATATTTCATGTGTAATAGTGAAAATTTTCGGTAAAAAAATTGTAGGTAAGGAATTCTTTTCTTGGGGGGAAATCAAGATTTGTGTTATCATGTACAGCTTTGATATGTTTTGTTTATTTTACGTGGTGAGGAATTCTTCCTTCTGTTTTTGTATGCTTGCTTGTGTAATGCTAGGAGAATCTCATGTTTATGTTGGATTTTTTTAATTAAAATAAAAGGAAAAGCTTTCATTTCAGATTTTGGTTTACTAAGTTAACTCTGACCAAGTCTTAGAATCTAAATCGGTTGAGAAAATATCTCAACTGTTTGGATTTTCTGTTGGAGTTGTTATAACAACTTGGATTTTAAGGTTGTAAATAGACCCCTCATTCAATAGCAAGACACAACTGATTTCTCTTTTTTCATCTTAAAAGAAAACCTGAAAACTACTCTTCATGAGAATGGCTTCAGTGTTTAAAAGAATTTTTATCTTCATTTTTCTGGGCAACTTTTTCATTTGAGCAGAGGCTCTGCCCACCGTTCTGGGCTGAGTGCTGGTGAATCTAGGGGATCCTTACAGTTAGGAGACAAGGTCGATTCAACGTCTGGACAAGGAGACGGGCTTTTGATCCTTTAGGGCAGCGACATCGCGACTGCATTCCCAGGCCAGATTCTTTTATTTTATTTTAATTATAATTGTTGTTACATGCTAGAATAATTGTTGTTTTATCTTAATTTAATTTGTAAAGATATTGCATGTTTTAGAAAATAGTATAAAATTTCTAACAGTCTAAAGGATCAAAATTATATATAGTGTCTCTTTTCATTTAATCTATTTTCTTTCCATGCAGTGACATGATTATAGAATCTCCCTTCTCTGGATATAGCTATTTTACTGTGTTACTGTGTCCACTTTATATGGGAGCTTAATGGGCATGCCTAGAAATGAGAATTACACATTATTTTCTTATTTTCTTAGGAAAAAAAATTGGGACAACTTTTATTGTAATTTTATACTTGGTGATAAATACCATTGTGTTGGACAATTCAAAACTGAATCATCATTCACGTAGATCAGAGTCTGTGGCATTTATTTAAACAAAAACTGATGACAAATTTCACATGGATCCAATGTTGAAGCTATGCTTGATTTCATGCAATAGCATGATTATAGAATCTTCCTTATTTGTATATATTTATTTTACTGTGTTGCTGATTCTACCACTTTTATATGGAAGCTTAATGATGCCTGGACAAGAGAATTAAACAATTATTTTCTCATTTTCTTAAAAAAAAAAGGGACAACCTTTTATGATAATTCATACTTGGCACTAGATGTTGTTTGGTGTTGGATAGGCAAAACTTAATTATCATTCACAGTGGGTGAATCTGAATTTGTTATAGTTTTGTAGGATCCATTTGTAGACACAAACCACTAAGAAACCAAGGAATAATAGTTGCAGTCAGATTCGGGTTTTGGATTTTTCAGGCTCAATTTTCTCGAATGTTTTTTTTTTTTGTCAAGTATGAAATAGGGATCAATGAGATTTTCTTCTTATACTAAATTGTTCCCTCCTACAAAAACCAGATAGAAACTAATCAGATATTTCATTCGGTAGAAGACATGTCAAAGCCAATATAATGATAATCAAATTGGCTTGTGAAGGTAAAATAATATTTTGAATAATATGACCTAAATTGTATGCAGAGTTATTTAAGTTTGGATACTTATGGATCTATATCTAGATTCACTAGGATTAAGAGAGAAGATCTAATTTTGGATCCATACGATCCAAATAATCTATCAGATACGAATTCAGGAATCCAAACGCAAAAACTATGGTCAGGTTTTGATCAGGTAATTGGGTAATCTCTCCTTGTCACCCTAGTCACATTTAGTTTGAGCATAGAATGCCACAACTTAAAATTCTGTTGTGCACTTTTTCCAAACTTTTCTGCTCAGGTATTTCAGTGTTTGTAAAAGACATTAGTCATCCTTACGTATATTATGTGTGAAATTTTATAGGTTTTATCTTTATGTGGAACTTGGAATAATTTAGTTCTATTTTGCGCAACTAGTTAAATTTTAAAAGTATCTTTTCTATCTGTCTTGAGGGTAATTCCCCTCCTATCATATATATCAATGGATGATAATCCTTGTTTTTTTTCCCAGTTAAAACCTCATTCTTTAGTTTCTTCAACAATAGAAAAAATCTAACCAGAAACTGGTAATCTAATTTTTTTTCTTCAACAAATAAAAACCATTAGATTATATTGTTTTACAAATTGAAACTAAGATCCCCTACATCTTTTTTATTTTGCATACCTTAATTTAAAAGCTACCAACAAAAACATGTATTCTGACATTTTAATATTATGAATAAAGAAAACATGGTAGAAATCTTCCTATCACTATGACAAATCTAGAGTACAATAATATTATTTGTACACTCTTAATGTAGCTGAAATAGGCACAAGCTTTTGAGTTTCTTTAGATCAATAGGATAATAAAATTAAAGAGTAAATCATTTCCTTTCAAGGGTAAATCATTTCCTCAAAATTTCATATAATTGGTGTTTAACAAAGGAAGGGTACTCAACGTGGTTCTGTAATTAAGGAACGCTAAGAGCGAAAAACCTCCCACTTGAGTAACGCCGACCTGGCCAATTAGACTGATAAATTTGAGATTTTAACTAACCCAATATTCTAAAATCTTTTATTGAATATATCATCAGCTTTTGTTCACCATAACTTTAGAAGTGATGTTATTTAGGTTATAACCCTAATTCTATCACCATTTGAACATGCCTGAATCTATCTAGAATTAGCCCTGATTACAAATTATGGTTGGTTCGAGCTTTAACTATCTTTAATATTGGAATCTGATGTAAATAATGATCGGACCATGATAAATTAGATAGAATTAGAATCCTACCTATGTACAGGATGATGAATAGCCATGTCCGATTTTGTTCCCTATCTAACTTTAAATTGGGATCTAATAAAGTTAGATTGCCTAAATGAATAATTTTCTATAATTTAGTATTATAATTGAGATGAAGAGACTACCTCCTAATCTCATTATTATTTTAGGCATTACCCTTAACTTATAATTATCAAGTTTAGATTTGGTCCTATTTAGACTTTTAGAAATCGGATTTCAATTTTGACCTTACGAACTATAATTTCTCTCTCTAAGTTTAGAGATAAATTAAATATCTATTTTGATATTTTTAAATATAGTTTTAATTGTCGAGAATTGGTCGAGATTCTTGGTTAGAAATTTTAAATCAGATTCTTATTACATTTCTTAAAATTTGAAAAGTTATATATTTTAATATCTAGAGTAATAAAATAAATTTTCTCAAAATTACCTTATAAGTAAAAATATTTTTTCATTTCACTACTAGCTTTTATTCAATGAGATATTTATTATTGAAACTATATTAAATAAAAAAATGTCATATGTTGATGTAACTTATTATACTTCTAAAAAATATAATTTTAAACTAAAAAAATTATACACCTTCCACTTAAGTGTTTTCATGATTTAACTATGTGAATATTCTTATAGTTGCCAAAAATATTAAACTTTTAATTTTTTTATTCATGAAATTGTGTGTGTATATATATTGAAATTATAAGTTATCATTTTATAATAAAATATATTGAATGATTGTTGTATTTTACATAATCATGCACTTCAAACATTTCTTTAAAAGAGCTTTTTTTTTTTTTGAAAGAATATTATAATTTTCATTGTTAATTAAATTATGAATAATTTTTAAAACATTTAAAATTTCTTTGAAGATTTTAAATGTGACATATTTTCAAAACTAAAGATATATATTGTATACATTATATGCATGTATTCTTTGTGAAAGCATGAACATGTTGCATGTACAAAGGAAAATTATATTTTATATCATAATCACTAAGTTAAGACAATCGTGATTTGCTTAAGATAAAAATTCGGATACTATTAATAATATAAATGGCAAGGCAAAATAGTATGCTTTACTATTTGGTAAGGAACCAATTTGCAGCCATCTTATAAGATATAAAATCTCATCTGTGACATCATCAATGTCTTAATAAAGTGAATATAATGGATAATAAATATTTTTCTTAAGTACATGTATAATTCTTTATGTTTTGATCAAGTATATACTTAAACTATTTTTTCAGATATATCTGAATTACATATTAATTCTTACACTTTGATTCTAATTGTGCATTTTATGACATTTGACAAATATAAATTTCTTGACTATTCTTTAGCATATAAATATAGACATATATACCTTAAATATTTGAATAGTCAAATACAATGTATATATGCTTTATCATAAATCATTATGGTATAATTTGTTCATTTTGAAACTACAGTTACAAGGAAAACTTTATAACTGTCTCATAATTCCAAATGGGGGGAGACTCTGACAATTATCCAAAGACTTTATAGGTCTAATAAAAGATATCAAGAGTCATAATAACGTAGTCATAATAATGTGGTCATGAAGGGTTAAATCTCTGACTGTCACCACTTGAAAATAAAAAGCTATTAAGCCAATTTTCTGACCTTAAAAAACATAAAGTCATTCTGATTAAGGGTCTTTCTAGGAGTATATTCCTAGTTCCATTGAGGGAGATGGGGTTAAGCCCATAGTAGAGTTCACCGACAGCGAGAACCCAACCTACTTGATTGGGAGCTGGTTCCATGAAAGAGGTTCAATGTGGTAGTAACAAGCTAGACTGGTGAAACTCGTGTGGAGCATTAACCTAGATATATTTATATCCTATATGTAGCGTTGTAGCTACTACCCCTTCTTTATGGTGAGATGCTCTTATGATACAGCTAGGTAAGGATGAGTTTAACTCTTAATAAGTCCAACACATGTAGTGTGGAGGGTATACTATCCAGCTGTAGTACACTTGGAGGACTTACCTACGTGAGAGGAACCGTGATAACCGCGGTTGGGGGGGCAGGGCTGACCCTAGAAACTCTCATGAGTCGGTTATTGTGAGCATGGCCTTTAACGCTCAACCCGCTCGCTCAATAGATGGAGACTTACTGTGTGTGTATTCTATCAATATCTGGTAAAAGAGACTAGTTCCAGACGTAATCCACTACGTCTCTCAGATGGCAATGAATTCACTAAGGAAGGTTCCAGGCGTAGTCTACCTGTCCCGAATTCACAGTATAATGTTGCCCAATTTTACTCGTGTTTTATAATTTGATTGTTATTTATTATTAATTTGTTTTATTCTGTCTTCCCTGAAACTCAAGCTTTTGGGGGACTGTTGGATTTTTTGAATTAAAATAAAAGGAAAAGCTTTCATTTCAGATTTTATTTTACTAAGTCAACTTTGACCAAGTCTTAGAATCTAAATCGGTTGAGAAAATATCTCAACTGTTTAGATTTTCTGTTGGAGTTGTTATAACAACTTGGGTTTTAAGGTTATAAATTGACCCCTCACTCCAATAGCAAGACACACAACTCATTTCTCATTTTCATCTTAAAAGAAAACCTGAAGACTACTCTTCGTGAGAATGATTTCAGTATTTAAAAGAGTTTTTATCTTCATTTTTCTGGGCAACTTCTTCATTTGAGCAGAGGCTCTGCCCACCGTTCTGGACTGAGTGCTGGTGAATCTGGAAGATCCTTTACCGCTAGGAGACAAGGTCGATTCAACGTCTGAATAAGGAGACGGGTTTTTGATCCTTTAGGGCAGTGACATCGCGACTGCATTCCCCAGACCAGATTCTTTTGTTTTATTTTAATTATAATTGTTGTTACATGTTAGAATAATTGTTATTTTATCTTAATTTAATTTATAAAGATATTACATGTTTTAAAAAATAGTATAAAATTTCCAACAGTTTACTAGTTGAGGGCATCAAAATTCCAGCTTCAAGATACCTAAAGTTTCATGTTAATCTTAGCAGAAACTTTTACGTGTTGACCTCTCTCGAAGAACTCTAACAGAGTTCATGTTGAAAGGCAGTTTTCTCATGGTTTTGAGCTTTTAATGGGAGACAAGCCCAGGGACTGTTTTCGTGACTGGAACGTGTGACCTCCATATGTATCACAATAGCAATGCCAAGAATAACACAATCAAAGTTTCTAATCACCAGAATACCAATACAATGATCTCAACTTCTTTCCAAAGTTGTTTACATCATTCTCACAGCTACATATCTGCTGATTCAATATTTTGCAAACAGAACTACCATTTTATTGCTGGGATATGAGACTAAATGTGGTACTGAATCAAATAGCTTTTCCATGTTCAAAATTCTATTTTGGAGATCAATCCAGACGGTGAAGAAGATACTCGACTTCAACAAGCTTGGTCAGGGGCATAACCCAGTCTGCATAGAGGCGAGAAACAACAGAAGGATCGACTTTAAATTTCCCCTCATCACCATTCGTAGTAAGATTGTTAACCTTTTCGTCTAAGGTTACATTCTGCCCGAACACCATTGCTTTCTTCGCCACCCTTCTTTTCACCATCTCTTCGACATTTTCAAACGTCAACAGCTTCATCAAAGCATCTATATCCTGCATGAAACACAACATAGCGACTCGAGCTTACTCATCACTCCTCCAATAAGACAATTGAGAGGATAAGATGCATAAATACGTAATGAGTTAAAACGTATTAAGGGGTACCTTAGCACGGATTAGATGGCTGTAATCTTCTGGGGCTTCTCTGAACTTGACCTCCACAACATGCTTGCCATAATGGATCCTTCTTGATAGGGCCAGGAGCAAAGGAATGTTCTATAAATAACCGATGCCTCTCCATTTAAAGTTGGCTCTCTTAAGGCCATCACAATTGTGCTGTGGTGACAAATGACATTTTCAGTAACATGCAACTTTCTTTTTACTCTTTTCAAGCTCTTTAAAGTTTAGAAAAATCATTTTTTCCTCTCAATTCCCGTATCCTACAATAAAACTAAGAATAGATTACAGATGATGAAAATAGATAGGTATGTGATTATGAGATTGTGTTTCAGTGTGGCACTCTCCTAACACCAAAATTTACCGTCTTTCTGATCATCTAGTTTCAGTCTGGCACTTCTCCTAACAGCAATTTCGAAGGGGTTGCTTCTCGATATGTATCCAGATACTGAGATATAAGTAGGAAGCAAGCACATGCCAAGATGAATAGCAAGCAATATAACAGCCTTACAAAAGTAGGAAATTACACGGTAGTTTCTTTTGAATAATATGCATCGATTTTTAGTGGTTTGATTAAAATGCAAATTTTATGCTATGATGACTGCTAACTTCTCACACATGTCCATAGGGTCTTTCTTCTTTAGGTTTCTCACCTACTCCTAAAGCCTGCTATCAGGTCATCAATAGCCAATGACATAAAATTTGCAAAATTTGCTCCCTGATCTTGTATAATCTTCTTGATGAAGGAGATGGAGCAAATTGGACCTATGAAGCTTTAAGAATAGATTAGTCAAGTTTTTCTTGGATTTTTGTCGACTTGATTGTTAAACCTCTGTTGTAATGAATGTGGTGGACCAATAATGTAATTAAAAGTATTCACAATTACGTCTTAACCATTCTTACCTGCAAGCAAACAAGATCGGATGCCACTGTCGCAGCATAGTTACCATCATCACCCTCCGAAGTAAACAGTGGAAGAAATTTATTAAAATACATATCCCATATGTCCTTGTTCACACAAACAGATGCAGATGCAGATGCAGATGCAGATGCAGATGCCAGATGAAAGACCTGCACAATTGGAACACTCAATACAGAAGCAAGTAAAGGTGAAGACATGCTTAAATTAGATATCTGAATATCAAGGAATACCTGCGGGTAGTTATAGGGAGGTAGCAGTGGCGAAGGAAGATCATCGGGGAAGAAGGGCGTCTCTTCTGGATTTTGATACCCTTCCACCCTGCAAATTACTTCACAGCTATCAAATTATACAAATATAAAGTTTCAGAACTACACAAACTTTTTACAATTTGAGCTCATCATCTATAGCCTAGGTTGAATAGCCAATAGGGACTAGAAGTTCTTAGTTGCATTGCAAATCTTAACAATTAAAAGAAGCAAAAAAGCTAAGTAGAAAAAGTGACATATTACCCTTATAATTACACTGAGACAACCTATGCAGCTTACAAGCATGTCTTTGAGAATTACATCTATTAACAGACTTACATTTGGTTTAACAATCACAAATAACACAATTTTTCATTTTCCATTTTTTCTTTTTCTTCAAGAAAAATGCTATTAATAAATTTATCCAGTCTATAGAGATATCTCCTGACTCGTAATCAACTTATAAGTGGTGTAATGTATGTAATGTTTTTATGAAAGTCAATTTTATATTTAACATATCGTTTGATTATTAAGATTTTCTCTATTCCCTCCTCCAAAAACCATTTGCCCTTAATTTTTGAACTGCAATCAAGAAAAGGGTATGGCTTTTTTGATGAACTATACTCTTTGTACGTGAAAAGGCCTATATGTTGCTTAACATAATTTTTGAACTGCAATCAAGAAACAGGGTATGGCTTTTGATGAACTGGTATGTGAAAAGGCCTAATGTGCTTAGCATAGTTTTAAAAAAAAAGTAAATCAATGTATTTAAGTTTTCTACAATTTCACAAACTATTTATAACCATAAACATGCTTATTAGTTAATAATTTAGATTCCAAGTGAGCATTGCTCAAGCGATATTTCACTATCTTTCCTAGTAGAAGGTTGTGGGAATGAATCTCTCCATCCACGGTGGGCGAGAGAATTTTTCAAACAATAATTTGCAGGTGTACTAAGAAGTGTATTACACAACAGTTCGATTTCACAACATATGAAAGCCACTAAACTCGATTAGCGGTTGGTGGAGGCTCACTCATGGAGTACGAGGTTACACATGAGCCTAACTAACAATTTTGTGGAGGCTCATGTTATGATTTATGGGTGTGTACCCTGCGTTTTATTCTTCCTTTTCCTCCGCTATGGCATGGATTTCTTTCCTTACTTGAGGCTATGATGTAAGTATACGGGCTTTCTCCAAAAAGTTAATGATTTATATTGTCTTCTTCTCCTTTTGCCTCTCATCTTTGATGTTCTATCTATCTATTTTTTTTATTTATTTTGTTCTTACTGATGCTGGTTTTCACGTTGCAGTAGCATACAACATTTATCCTTAAGTTTTATAATTATCCAATTCTTCTCTCCCCTAATTGTGAATTGAAGGTTTAGATGTGTTTATGCAACTTTCTCAAATTACTCAGTAAACTATAAAAAAATATGTAAATGTACAACTGCATTTCTTAAAATTTGTCCAGAGTCCCACATTCAACTCTCTAAATCGTGTTGTTGGTTGCATAGGAAGTAATAAGAGCTGAAGAAAAACACTGCAAATGTTTCTTTTGTTAGATCTAATAATTATTCCAAATAATATTTTATACATGCAATAGCCTCTTTATCAAGATCAAAGGGAAAGAGGGTTTAGACATACCTGATTCTATCACAAAAAGGATGTTGAAGGTTGCATGATCTCGAGGACGCTGGAGTTGAGAGAAGAGATTCTTCTCTCCAGCCACCAAGTTCTCTTCTTCTTAATTCTTAGAGGAGATGAAAGGCATCCAAGAGAAAGATTAAGTCATAGTAATTAGTGGTGGAGAGGGAATCCTATGTAATTGGGTAATTGGTGGTGGAGAAGGAATCCTACCCATGATATATATATATATATATATATGAGAAAAATGGATATCAGCCGGCAGGCTGAGAAAACTCTCTCAGCCTGCGCTGACGTGGCTCAAATTGTCACGTCACTGAGTTGCGGCACGCTTTTAGGCGACTGTTAAATTACCAAATACCCCTTATGAAAAGCAACTCTTAGAGCATTCCCTTGATTATTGTTTATTATTATTTTTCCCCCCTTTTTTTGCCGCTCTTTATAGGGTATTCTATATAAATTACTTTTCACCCTATTTTCCTGACCTCTTTTTGAAAGATATAGTTTCATCTTTTCAGTCTGCGATAAACTTTTTTTCTGAAAATATAAAATCTTTTTAGATCAATTTTTTTTTCGAAAAGCTTTAATGTCGACGTCTGAGCAGTATACCGACGATCTTAATTTGGAAGATATTACATGTGGATCTACTTTCTCTCAGAATATTGAAAATCTTGAAGGGTTGACATCTCTGCATGCCGATCAACAGGTTTTTATTGTTTATATATATTTTAAAAACAATTTTTGAAATATTGATTTTTTTTCTCTTTAGACTATGAGGTACTGCGACCGTTTTAATATTCGGTCGCAATCTTATTTGAAAATAATCTCCGGCTGTGAATTCTTTTTTTCTAGGGTATGCGTTTTAGGTCGCAGTCTTTAATAAGGAGTAATATAGATTTCTTCACATACGGATAACTGCGACTTAGGTCATAGTCTTTAGTAAGGAGTAATATAGATTTCTTCACATGCGGATAACTGCGATCTAATAAGGAATAATATAGATTTATTCACATACTGATAACTGCGACTTAGGTCGCAGTCTTTAATAAGGAGTATTATAGATTTCATAACTGCGACTTTGGTGGCAGTCTTGAATAAGAAGTAATATAGATTTCTTCTCATACGGTTAACTGCGACCTTGGTCGCAGTAATTGATAAGAAGTAAATTATTTTTCATCTGTTATGCGACCTTGGTCGCATTTATATAACTTATATTTTATTCATTTAATTGGTGTAATTTTTTTTTTGGTAGGATATGAATGCACATGGAGAAATGTCTGGAAGCTCAGATAAGTTTTTAGGGAAACAGTTCTTGTCGCATATGGAAACATACAATTTCTACAATTCTTTTGCAAGGAATAGAGGTTTTAGCGTGAGAAGAAAAGGTACAGATAAGTCACGGAAGCCTCCACATGAGATTATTTGCAGAAAATTTTGCTGCAACAAGGAAGGTCTGAAGAAATTATGTGACAAAAGACAAGATGGGCTTACAGTGCATCGTCGAGTTAACACTAGAGTAGGTTGTCCTGCTGAGATGCATATCCGTCTTCGTTTATTTTCGGACTCAAGTCGATATTGGGTTATCACAAAATTTGTTGATACTCATTCACATGAATTGTCTAGCCCTGATAAGGTACATCACCATTACTCTCACCAGTCTCATCGTTCAACAATTAGCAGAAGCATTATGAGCAATCTGGTTGATGTTGGAATGCGGCCTTCAAATATTTCCCGCGTTGTGAATGCAATGAGCCAGGGAGAAGGCTTTGAAGAAGTGCGCCCTCAACAAGTTATCGATTTCACTCGTCAATGTAGAAATAACTGCGGTGATGAGTTTATTGCTATTATTAAATATTTTCAAGAGAAAGCCGAGACCGATCCAGAATTCTTCTTTTCAAGTGAAGTCGATAACGCGGGCACACTGAGAAGCATTTTTTGGGCTGATGGAAGAGCTATTTCCTCGTATCTTACCTTCTGTGATGTGATCGTTTTTGACACCACATACAGAACTAATCACTTGAGCTTGCCATTTGCTCCATTCACTGGAGTAAATCATCACCGGCAGTCAATTTTGTTCGGCTGTGCTTTGCTTGCTGATGAGCAGAGGGATACTTTTGTTTGGTTATTCCAAAAATGGCTCAAGTGCATGCATGGAGTTGAACCCAAGCTGATTATTACTGATCAGGATGCGCAGATTGGTGACGCCATCAAGATTGTTTTCCCAACTTCTCGGCATCGTTACTGTTTCTGGCATGTGCGGAAACATATTGCCGAGCAACAAATCCCAATGGCAAACAAGTATGGAGAAGATATGGTCTCCGATTTTCATGCTTGGTACACCTCCCGCGATATAAGGACTTGTGAGGAAAGATGGCGTCTGATGAGTGAAAAATATCAGTTAGAAGAAGAAGATGACAGTTGGTTGATGAAGATGTACAGGCTTCGTGGACACTGGGTTAATGCATATCTGAAGGATGTTTTCTGTGCTGGAATGACAACCAGTCAGAGGTCCGAGAGTATTAATTCCTTCTTTGATGGTTTTGTTAACTCAAACACTAAACTAGTGGAATTTGTTCACCAATATGATAAAGCCGTTGCTTCCCGTCGTGCATCTGAATCTCTTCAAGATTTTAGGGGTTTGAATTCTGTGCCCAATTGTACATCCAATCCATATGAGATACAGGTTTCGAAGTTGTATACACCGAAAATTTTTCAGTTGTTCCAAAATGAATGGGCAGTTGTAATTACACTGTTTTCAGAAGAGGTGGAACATGACAAACCTGGATCAATATATTTGGTTGGTAATTTTTCAGAATCAAAAGACAGGTGGGAAAAGGTCAGTTATGATAAACGAGAGGAACTTCATGTTTCTTGCAGTTGCTCGTTATTTGAAACAGAGGGTATCCTATGTGGACATATTCTGTGTATTTTGTGGCGCAATCACGTTACACATATACCGGAATCATATATACTTCAGAGATGGAGGTTGGATGCTCGTTACAAAAACATTGCAATTGAAAATGGCATGAGGCTTTTTCCCAGTCAAGGCACTCCACGGACGGCTAGATTGTTGACAGTTCATTCAAAATTTAATGCAATTGTGAACATGGTCGCTGATTCTGATGAAAATATTTCAAAGTTGGAGGCAGTTTTGGAAAGTTTTGCCCAAGATACAACTAGAGAATACAGAGCAATGTCAGGAAATGATCGTTCATCACAGCCTAAAACTGCGGTTGGTTCCAGTGGATCCGTTGTCGTATTGCGAGATGGTGAAGAATTGAATATACGTGATCCAATTGGTCCTGTACCAACCAAGGGGAGGCCTAGAGCTGCATCCAGGCTTAAGTCTGGTTTTGAAGATTCTATTTCTCAGAAGGAAGTTAAGCATCGAAGATGTGGTAACTGCCAAGAGCTGGGCCATTACAGGACTGGTTGTCCGTTATTGGTATTACATTAAACCTGTTAATAATTTTTTTTTCTAACGATTAATCTTAAAAATTCTTACTATTTAATTTTTTTTGGCAGAAGAAGTAGCTTTGGGTTGCTTCCATCTCGAAGGAACAAAGACTTCAATTTTTTTTATGAAGTGCGACCAGGGTCGCACAGTGTAGAGAGATTAAGTTGATTTCTGACACTGGCGTGTAATTATAATCAGATTTATTATCATGCTTTGATTTCTACTGTATTATTTTTGTTTGTAGTTGTACTTTAAAGTTTTAATGCTACTTTATAGTTTAATTTTTTTTGTTTATAATGTAGTCAGAGACTTTGTCTCGTTGTACATGGTTAATTGCAACCAAGGTCGCAGTGTTGTTATTGATAAAGATGGCCAGCAACTTCAATCTAGGGTCGCATTACATGTACTGCGACCAAAGTCGCAGTACGTTAGGTAGTTTTTTTTCCTTTATATTAACACGCATAGCGACCAATGTCGCAGTGTTGTTGTTGATTAAAACATTGCCGCCATCAACTGCGACCAAAGTCGCATTGTATTTTACTAGGCTGCGGCTATCAACTGCGACCAAAGTCGCAGTACGTTAGGTAGTTTTTTTCCTTTATATTAACACGCATAGCGATCAATGTCGCAGTGTTGTTGTTGATTAAAACATTGCCGCCATCAACTGCGTCCAAAGTCGTTTCAGCTTTTTACTAAGGCTGCGGCTATCAACTGCGACCAAAGTCGCAGTACGTTAGGTAGTTTTTTTCCTTTATATTAACACGCATAGCGACCAATGTCGCAGTGTTGTTGTTGATTAACACAATTACTGAAGGCATGTTTGTTTCTAATATCAGTACGCAATAGTAAAAACCAAGTTGTAACAAATGAAGACTGTAAATAATCAATGGAACTTATAATAAATAAATGTATAGAAATGTGTATAAATTAAATCAATACAACAAAAAATTATGCAATGAATTGCACTTGAAATATTTTTTACATTTATAAAAAAATTGTGGTATATCAATAATTTGTCAACTATCAGTCTTCAAATGTCATATGTCGTACAATGTCTGTTTCTTCATCCCAACTCTTCTCTACATCTGCAAGCATCATGTATGCAAGCTCACTTCTTAGTTTCTGTACACCAGCAACCGTAACAGCATCAACAGCTGATAGATGATACCCAGACGCTATGCTTTCCATGTACTTGCATACATATATAGCGCAATCAACACTGAAATTTCCATAGAGCAATCATTAAATGAAATTAGATTTTGTACCAAAAAAAAAGTAGAAAATATGTAATGAAATTAGATGTCAAAAATTTATATACCTGTTTGCTTGTTGGGGGCATTTTGCGTATTTTATTTTATTTTTTCTCATTTTTTTTTTTAAAATGAATCTGAAAAATCTCTATTAATCTATCTTTCTGCAATGTCAATAGGAAAAAAAATTAGTATTAATCAAATTAATTGCAAGTTTCCAGTAATCAAAAATATTAAACTTCAACTCACCATTATTCTTGCATCATTTTTGTAAAGGTTTGTTATACTACTTTTTTTGTCAGCTGGGACCAAAGAGTTGTAAAAAATCCACTCTTCTGTGCTGCAATCGAATACCAGCAAGGTCCAGTGAAATCCCTGCTCATCGGCACTATGTTTGTGATTGATCGGGAAGAACATGTACTGCACGTCAGCTGTCCAGTTTTTCAACAGCTTCTGCTTGATGAAATGACCTTCCAGATCTTCAATTTTATTTACAACACCGTGCTGCGGACAAGAAGAAAAAAATTTTAAATCGAATACAAAATGAATTTAAAATATAATAAAAATTTCTAAACTGCGACCTTAGTCGCACTATATTATTTAGTCGCAGTATATGAGTTAGTAGCAGTACATTTTAATTATAAACTGCGACCTTGGTCGCATCTCCGACCTTGGTCGCAGCTCCGACCTTGGTCGCAGCTCTTATCTGTTACTTTTTGTCGCAGTACCTGAGTTAGTAGCAATACATTTTAATTATAAACTGCGACCTTGGTCGCAGATCCGACCTTGGTCGCAGGTCGCAGCTGTTACATTTTGTCGCAGTACCTGAGTTAGTAGCAATACATTTTAATTATAAACTGCGACCTTGGTCGCAGTACATGTGTTAGTAGCAGTACATTTTAATTATTCACTGCGACCTTAGTCGCAGTACATGATTTATGCCTACATAGAGAATATTAGTAATCTGTTCCAGAATTGATATTACATTAAACCGTAAAGGAGAAAGTAGATTTTTACCCAAGCTTCGCTTCGGAAGAATATGCTTTTTAATCCTTCTCTTTTCTCAAGATGCTGCATGTAGAAATGAATTACATTTGAATCTAAGTCTTTACTGAACATCAGGTCCTCAATGTCATTCCTTGAAATGATGATTGAATTATTGGTATCCTGATACGCAGTAGAACTGCAAGATATTTAAAACAAAGTTAGTAATTTAATTGTTCTTATATAAAGGTATAACAGAAATTTTTTTGGATATGAATTAACTTACTCAGAGTAGGACTTGTCGAAGAATTTTTTTATAAGATCTTGTTGATGGGGCTGCAGAATTCTGTATGATGTGGTTTCGGTCAATTCTCTCGATGTGGAGGAAATCTCTTTGTCGCCGAAACCAGCGGTAGAACTCGCAGCCGCAGGCTGTGGAAGAGGATTTTCATTTTTTTTCTTCTTCTGTTTTGGATAAACAAAGTCGGAGTCATCACGATCTCTTTCAGCGCGCTTTCGTTCTTTGACTCCCCTTTCTATTGTTCCTTTAGAGGTTTCCAAAACAGCTTCTTTTGAGGGTTGCTTCTGAGGCGGAGTATGTTCTTGAATTTCTTCTTCAGAAGCTCTATCTCTTTGGATTTCTTGAGTCATTTGACTTAGATCCAGAGAAAAACTTGGAATATCTTCCCCAGCAATAATTAAAACAGACTCAAAACCCATGATTTTATCCTCTTCCAGTTTTTCTTCTTCTCCTCTTCAGCCTGCTTCTCCATCTGCTCCTTCATTCTTTTGTTCTCCATCTGCGCCCTCCTCCTCTTCTTCTCATTCTCTTCCTCCTCCCTCCTCCTCCTCTCCTGCCCCTCCTCTTCCCTCCTCCTCTTCTCCTTCTCCTCCTTTTCCCTCCTCTTCTTCTTCTCCTCTTCTTCCCTCATTCTCCTTTCATTCTCCTCCTCTTCCCTTCTTCTATTCTCCTCCTTCTCCTCCACTTCTCTCCTCCTGTTCTCCTTTTCCTTCTCTTCTTCCCTCTTCTTCTCCTTCTCTTTCTCTTCCTCTTCCCTCTTCCTCCTTTCATTCTCCTCCTCTTCCCTTCTTTTATTCTCCTGTTGCCTTCTTTGGTTTTTCTTCTCTTTTTTTTCTCTTCTTTTTTTTAATTTTAATTCAGCCTCGATTTTTTTCTCTGTCTCCATATTTTCAATCTTTTTTTCAAGCTGAGAAACATAATCTCTCAAGAGCTGATTTGCAGACCTCAATCGTTTTATTTCTGCTACTTGATCATCCGGTGTAGGTGGCAAATAACCTTCAAAAATTGGTTCTTGCTCACTCGTTTCAGCTTGATCTGGCTCCTTTTCCGCCGGGATGTCAGCCTCATTCAATGTATGGCCTCCTTCTTCTCCTTCACTTTCACCTTCTTCTTCTTCTTTTTCTTCACCTTCATCTTCATCTTCATCTACTGCTGCTTCTTCTTCCTCATCCTCTTCCCCTTCAACTGGAAGGCCAACCATAATTTTTTCATCATTAGAGATGTTGGCCATTCGACTCAAAATCTGAAAAAAAACAGAATAAAGGTAAGCTAAAAATAAAACAATGAAATAATGATACTGCGACCATGGTCGCAGTTTATTTATGAAATATTTTAGATAAGATTGCGACCATGGTCGCAGTATGTTTGTCGTGCATAAATTTATCTGCCAAGACATGCAGCTCAACACTGCGACCATGGTCGCAGTCGTGCATAAATTTATCTGCCAAGACATGCAGCTCAACACTGCGACCATGGTCGCATTTCTGTTGAAAAGGGTATTTTCAAGAGAATGCGACCATGGTCGCACATTATTTGTCAGGCAGAAAACGAACTGCGACCTTGGTACTCAATACTGCGACTATGGTCGCATTTTATTTGTACTACACATAAAAAGAAGTTTAACTTACAATATTGCTGTCAATCTTTTTTAGATCAACTTCAAGTAGAGATCTGCCAATATTTTGGTGGTCCCATCTTACTGCGCGTGGGGTTTTTTCCTCCAAACCAGACCTCTGCTCAAAAATAGGTGCCCTCTCACACAGCCAATACTGCCAAAAATTAAAAAATAAATTAGTTTCCACAAATTTTCTCAATTTATGGGTAAATTTCATACAATGTTGGCCAAATTTCAGATTTCTACTTACAATAATTTGCACGGAGCATCCTTGCAGCTCGTACGTGGCTTGCCTGAAGATGTTCATTGACTCAATCAGGAATTGCCAAACAGCTTTTGCCCAGCATATTGTCCTCATCAGTTGCATATTGGCAATCTGTTCCACAATATACCACGGCACCGTGCATTTACTGCCAGAGAAGAAAAGAGTGGCCGACATGTACAGGATGACTAATGTGGTAAAGTCTTGAGCTGCAAGTCTATTTATGTCTCTTATAATTTCCTTCATAGACATTTGCTGCTCAAATTGTTCATCCTGTGTCACATCTAATATATCCCTCCTCCTCCTCTTGACAAGAAGATCATCCAAAGCATTTTCAATAGATACTTTTGTGATCTTCTTTATATTGGGGAAAAAATATTTTATAACCCCTCTATCCTTCAGCGTACATGTCTTATTCATCACAAAATCTACTCCATTGACAGGTAGACCAAAAGTAAGGGCAACATCCTCCACTGTTAACTCAATCTCTTTGCCCCCAATTGTAAAGATCCTTGTATTACTGTCATACTGGTCTAAAATACGCAGTACGGCCAAGTTTGATTTAAGAGCCTTTTCAGCCGCAAATTCTTCATTGTAAAACGCCATGAAGATTTGGCCAATGGGGTATTCTTCATCGCCTCTACGAAATTTGCCGGTATGTACTTCTTAATTTTCTTCATTAACTGGCACATTGGTTTATGCTTGATCTCAGAGGCCGAACCTGTATCTGTTGTTTACCTACGTAGGAAGAAAAATTAAACACTTTAGACCAATGATTATTGAAAAAGTCAGAAAATACTACGGTGCAATCAATAACAACTGCGACCCTAGAACGTACTGCGACCAAGGTCGCATTGCGACCAGGGTCGCACTACGATCAAGGTCGCATAAGACTACAGTGCAATCAGAACAACTGCGACCCTAGTCAACAGTGCGACCAAGGTCGCATAAGACTACAGTTCAAACAGAAACAACTGCGACACAAGTTTGATAAAAACATATTATTTAAAATAAACTGCGACCTTGGTGATGACTTGAGACTACAACTCTGATTTAAACAACTGTGACCCCCATGTCGTCAGTATGTGAGAAAAAAAAGTAAATTTCATATACTGCGACCAACGTCGCATTCGTCTACAAGGAAAGGTAAAAAAAAAAAAATTTCCAAAGTCGCACAGATCTGAACTGCGACACAGTAAAAATAGAAGTAAATAATAAAAACTTTTCAAAAAATAGGACCTTTATCGTCTAAAGTTTGAAAATCTCTTTTCGTAATTGCGACCATGTTTCCAATATTTAAAAAAAATTTTAAAAAAAATGCGACTTCAGAAATAAATCTTGAAAAAATTTAAAACTATGAAAATACTCAAAACCCTAAAAATTTTTGAAAATATCAATTTTGTGGTACCTTTTTCGACGGATGATTTCTTAGGCGCCATCAGTTGCAAATAATTTTTTTCAAAAACGGATGAAATTTTTGAAGGAAAAGAACTAATTGGATCAGAACCGCTGGTTGAAGTTTTAAAGCCGTAAATTTTTTTGGAAGACTATTTTTTTTACAATAAGGTAAAAGGTTGTGATGGAGGGTATTTTCGGAAAATACAATGTTGAGGTGACTGGCATTAAATTGGGCGGGATTTTACAGGATTTTGTCCGCCAAATGTTTTTAACAGATGTGGGGCGGTGATGTTGCCACGCCCGCAGGCTGAGAAAACTCTCTCAGCCCGCAGGCTGAGGTACATTAACCCCTATATATATATATATATATATATATATATATATATATATATATATATATATATATATATATATATATATATATATATATATATATATGGGGTATCTGTACCTCAGCCTGCGGGCTGAGAGAGTTTCTCAGCCTGCGGGACGTGGCTGAATATAGGCCACACATCGGTCGCAGAGTGTGGGCGCCACAAAAAATCAAAAAATCCCGCCTAAACAATCGTGAATCAAAATGACAAAAATACCCCTTTTAAATGACGACTGCGACTTCTAGCATTCAAAAGTAAAAAATATTCACCTTTATATAATGCTTGTTACTAGTATATTATCTCATACCTAAAAACTATATTTTTACTCAATCATCCGTAGTTCCCCCACCGATCCTACTACGGATGCAATTTATGGTCGCAGTTAATCATTTATCAGTTCCCAATGCGACTTTGGTCGCAATAATTACTGTTTTGGAGTTCAAAGTAATTTAAAGTTATAGTGTATTAACTTTTAAACTGTTTTGGATAACTGAACAGTCACCTAGGAAGTATACAATTTTTGGGAAAAGATAGAAAATATATTTGAGAGATATTCACGTGGTCAAAGAGCTTAACCTTTTGAAATTCCGGGATTAAAAGTATATAAAGGGTCATGAGCAAAGGATTAAAAACATACTAAGTTATTTTTGCTCAAACTAGTTACTCTTAACTGTTCTGAAAATAAGTTCAAAAAATGTCTTCACCATCACCACCGTCTTCACCGGAAAGAAGCCAATACATTCAAACAATGTCTTCACCATCACCACCGTCTACCTTGGTCGCAGTTGGTGGTCTTTAATCTTAATCAACAACATCACTGCGACCTTGGTCGCAGTTGGTCTTTATAAATAATCAACAACAACACTGCGACCTTGGTCGCAGTTGCTGATCTTTACTCTTAATCAACAACATAACTGCGACCTTGGTCGCAGTTGGTGGTATTTATAAATAATCAACAACAACACTGCGACTTTGGTCGCAGTTGATGGCCGCAGTCTTAAAAAAAAAATCTGCAACCTTGGTCACGGTTTTTTGGTCGCAATGTCGACCCTGGTCGCAGTTGTTTCTGTTTGCACTGTAGTCTTATGTGACCTTGGTCGCAGTGTGGTCTCTGGTCCAAATTGTTTTGTTTGCAATGCATGACTGCGACCAAAGGTCGTAGTTTATTAAAAAACAAATATGCTTTTTATTTATTTTCACGAATTTATCTCCAGGCATGTGAAAAATGATACAAAAACGATCTCTTATACAATAAGATTGAGTGTTACAATATAGCAGTAGAAAGAAAACTAAACATCAAAAAGAGCCATTGTTGACTAAGAGCAGTGTTGTTATTGAGGTCTTTTTATTTATGTCCAGGCATTTATCTCCAGGCATGTGAAAATGATACAAAACGCTCTCTTATACAATAAAATTGAGTGTTACAATATAGCAGTACAAAGAAGACTAAACATCAAAAGAACCAAGAAGACTAAACATCAAAAGAGCCCTTGTTGAATAAGAGCAGTGGTGTTATTGACGTCCCCGTGTACTAAAAAACTGTGGACGTCGAGGACCATGACTTCTTCCCTTGTGGACGAATATCGATCAAGTTCACCGGCCAAAATATTCTCCCACAGGCCCAGCGAACCTGAAAAAGGACAATCAAGCTCTGGGTCTTCTTCGTGCATAGGGTCATCTTCATCCATGGAGGCAGGCCCCTGTTAGAGACTCTGAAGAAGGCGGAAATTCTCAGAGCAATTGCTCTCAAATGAACACAGTCTAATTATGGGCTGTTAAAGGGAGAGGGTGAGCCCTATTTATGGGCAGCCCATAATAACAGCTTCGGGAAACAGCGAATGGTGCGGGTTCATCAACGTAGACTTGACGTTAAAAAGATCTCATAAAATCTTTATGACAGGTCGCGTCTCACGGAGTGAGTCCAAGTCGCATCAGACAACAGACAACTTTTCATTGGTCGCAGTTAATAATTATATTACTTCACCTTATAAATTTTTAAAATGAAAGGTTGCGACATTGGTTGCAGTTGCTGGACGCAGACTTAATAAATACACTGCGACCTTGGTCGCAGTTTCTGTACTTTAGTCTTAATCAACAACAACACTGCTACCTTGGTCGCAGTTTCTGACCGTAGTCTTAATAAAATAAACTGCGATCTTGATCGCAGTTGTTGCTGTTTAGTCTTAATAAAATACACAGCGACCTTGGTCGCAGTTGCTGGTCTTTACTCTTAATCAACAACATCACTGCGACCTTGGTCGCAGTTGGTGGTCTTTATAAATAATCAACAACAACACTGCGACTTTGGTCGCAGTTGATGGCCGCAGTCTTAAAAAAATAATCTCCAATCTTGGTCGCTATTGCTGGTTTTTAGTCTTAATCAACAACAACACTGCGACGATGTGACACGTCACCGCAACAGTTGCTTAGTCGCAGTCTTTGGTCGCAGTGTCGACCCTGGTCACAGTAGTTACTGTTTGCAATGTATCTTATGCGACCTTGGTCGCAGTGTCATCTATGATCATAGTTGTTATGTTTGCAATGCATGGTTGCGAAAAAAGTTCGTAGTTTAATAAAAAAAACAAATATGCTTTTTATTTATGTCCGGGCATTTATCTCCAGAAATGTGCAAATGATACAAAACGATCTCTTATACAATAAGATTGAGTGTTACAAATACAGCAGTACAAAAGAAGACTAAAACATCAAAAAAATCCCTTGTTGACTAAGAGAAATCTTCTTCTTGAGGTCTGGTGGCAGCAGAATCAATAAGATTGAGTGTTACAAAGAACACTAAACATCAAAGTATCCAATAAGACAAAACATCAGAAGAGCCAAGAAGAGCCCTTGTTGACTACTAAGAGCAATCTTCTCCTGGAGGTCTGGTGGCAGCAGAAACTTTCGTTTATGAACATCTCTTCACCAGAAGGTTATCCAGTGAGCATGGAGTTTCCTCGATGTCACTTCTGGGGTAAGAGAGGAGGTTTTGAGACCTCACAGGGAATGCTACCCACCACTATATCCACCACATCCCCCGCCGCCATACCCACTCTGACCATCCGTCACCAGCAAGCTTGACTGGTGCGTCAAGTGAGAACAGATCTCGGTGAGGATTAAGTCCTCGTCAGGGATCATGACTTCTTCCCTTGTGAACGACGAGGACCATGACTTCTTCCCTTGTGGACGATGAGGTCTATGACTTCTTCCCTTGTGGACGAACATCGATCAAGTTCGTCAATAGGGTCATCTTCATCCATGGAGGCAGGCCCCTGTTAGAGACTCTGAAGAAGACGGAAATTCTCAGAGCAATTGCTCTCGAAAGAAAACAGTCTAATTATGGGCTGTTAAAGGGAGAGTGTGAGCCCTATTTATAGGCAGCCCATAATAACCATAATTAATGGTTCATTAATCAGAATCGTCCGCATTAATGGTCTCCAACCGCCAGCGCCGGTTTGAAAATAAAAGACATTAACGCCTAAACCCAATGAAGAACCGACACGTAGACAAACCGCTTCGGGAAACAACGAATGACGCGTAGACCAAAATCGCAGTCCACGTAATGCAACCCTAGATTGCAGTTGCTGGCCATCTTTATCAATAACAACACTGCGACCTTGGTCGCATTTAACCATGTACACTGCGACAAAAAGACTTTGGCTAAGGTCGCAGTTTAAATGTACAATGCGAGCAAAGACTCTGACAACATTATATTCAAAAAAAATAATTACTTAACGTACTGCGATCAAAGTCGCAGTCCATGTAATGCAACCCTAGATTGCAGTTGCCGGCCATCTTTATCAATAACAACACTGCGACCTTGGTCGCATTTCACCATGTACACTGCGATGAAAGACTTTGACTAAGGTCGCAGTTTAAATGTACAATGCGACCAAGACTCTGACTACATTATATACAAAAAAAATTAAACTATAAAGTAGAATTTTATCGCAGGCTGAAAACAATGATCTGAAAAGATTTTATATTTTCAAAATAAAAGGGGGGAAAATAATAATAAACAATAAGGAAAAGTTATCATAAGGGGTATTTGGTAATTTAACTTCTACCTAAAAGCAGACCGCAAGTCAGTGAGGTGACAAATCGAGCCACGTCACCGCAGGCTGAGAGAATACTCTCAGCTTGCGGGCTGATATACATTTTTCTCATATATATTATATATATATATAAACTCTTTCTAAGCCTATTGTTATGAGTGTTAGGCCATGAGCTAACTCCTCACAGCCACATTTTGGAAGACTCGAAGTGAACCCTGAGCTTGGATTCTCGAACATCTTTCGTCTCACTCTCCCGAAGTGACTCATGTTTTGACCTGTAACGTTTCTGTGAACGCGCTTGATTTGTGAGCTCTATGTCTACAAATAGGCTTCTCTTTGTTCATTCTGTAACACACAGAAATCTGAGTAACAGCTACATTTCTTGTTTCTTTCACTATTAAATTTCTTCAACCTTTCCAAGTTTCTGGGCAGCAAGAAGCTTTGCCTGCTATCTTAGGCCGAGTTTCTGGTGATTTCGGGAGATTCTTTTACCGCTGCTGGATAAACCGAACCAACGTCTGAATAAGGAGATGAACTTTTGATCCTTTAGGGCAGCGATTACGCGATTGCATTCCCCAGGCCAGATTTAATTTGCTTATATTCTATTTTAATTCTGTAGTAGCATGCTAGGAAGCTAGTTTAATTTGTTTTTAAAGAATATTGTTTTGCATGATTTTAAGAAATATCACAGTATATAACCAACAGTCTAAAGGATCAAACCTGTTTATTTATCTAAATCATTATTCTTTCATGCAAATCATTTAATATTCTTGCAAAGAACTTGTTTTATTTAGGAAAATAATCATTTAAAATTTTCAGATCTTATCTCTCTACAATTATTTATAGCATTAATAGCATTCTGTCATTTCCTTGCATGTAATTAAATCTTGCAAATAATTGTTGTCTCTTTCTAGCTAATAACTTCATTATCTAAACTCTTATAAGTTTTGTGTAGAAACTAGAAAACAACTCTCTGAGTGCATCTTTCATGCTAGATTAATTTAGGAATAAATCTAAAGTAACTGTTTAAACCTGAATTAATTATTGCTCTTTATTTCTAACTGTAATTATTTTGTCTTGCTAGATCACTAATCACATTATCATATATTCTAGAATTTCTATATAATACTACCTTCTTAACTAAATTCTGACACCCTAAATAACTTGGAAAACAGAATTCAGCAGCTTCCATCCTGTCACTATTGAAATCACCTAGAGGGGGGTGAATAGGTAATAATGCTAATCAATGCACAAATTTAAAATATTATGATGCAACGATCACCCGAATAAGATTAGAAGCCGAATATCCCGTGAAGGGCTCTGAACTCCTTCCTCGTGATTCCTCTAGATAAGAGTCTGAGGTGCGCAATGCAATCTTATTGTATGAGTATTGATCGATAATATAGTAATGAATATAAAGAAGTAAATAACACAAATAAACCAATCGCAAACACTGAGATTTGTTTTGATGTTCGAGCACCCAGCTCTATATCCCCGCCTTTACCTAGAAGGATTTTTGAACCACTATAACTTTCACAAAGAATTACAATCACAAGGGAGCACCCAACTGCTCTATCACACTCCTTAAGTCCAGAGGTAGTGGAGCCACAAATACAAGAATATCTTGGTGATCAAAAGACCACAAACCCTCTTTTGAAAAACTTTTTCCCTACAAAAACCTTAGAGAATAATGTGTAGGATTGAAGCTCAAGTTTTGCAAGTGAAAAAAGAAATAAAATTAAAGAGAGTTTTGAATCAAAAACTTCAATGAAAAGAGAGAATTTTGAGCAAAAAAACTGAGAGCAAAACTTCTTTTGAAAGACTTAAACTTGATTTCTTTTGCAAAAGATTGTTGTAATCTCTTCAACCCTAATCCTCCCTATTTATAGGATAGAGGTAGGGATTAAAAGGTAAACTGTTATAATGAAAATTAGAAAAGATTAGACCCAAATCCAGCCCTAAAAATCGTTGGGAGAAGAAAAGCACGTTTTAAAACGTGTTTAAAAAACTAGCCGTTAAGGCTGAAAATCAGCTCACGGTCGACCGGCCGGTCGACCAGTTTTCAAAATCTTTTGACTGTTGCCAGCCTACGGTCGACCGCCCGGTCGACCGTCCCAAACAAAGACATAGGTGCTTTCAGTCGGCCGAAGCTCGGTCGACCGACATGGGTTCTGGTTGACCGGGAAACGTGCACACATGCACACACCCAACGGTCAGAACTGCGATCGACCGCCCGGTCGACCGTTCTGACCTGAAACAAAGCCGGTCGACCGTCCGGTCGACCGCAACAGGCCAAAACAGTTTCTTTGAAATAGTTTTGAAGATCTTAATAATTTTCAAATTAATTTTGATCAAGACTTGGTTACTATATAAAATAGAGTATGTAAGTATTAGAATATGTTTATAAAAATATCTTATATATAGGAGAAATATCTTTAGCAAAATCATGTGCAAAATCTTGTGTGTGGGGAATATTGAGCTTCAATACTATACACTATCCTTTAACAAACTAAAAATTATAAAAACTGAGAAAGGAAGTATCTGAGTCGGTTACACCAAGCTAGAGCCTTCTCTCCTATAAAAACGTCCTCTTGCGCCATTTGCCTTTTAGCATCATAATCCTTGCAATATACTTAAAAGGCCATCATGACTAGTACAAACCTGAAACTCAAACTAAACAACTTATTAGTACCAAATAGCTTCTATGTGTTTTGTTATCATCAGAACTTAAACAATTAGAGAGTGTAACCTTTCGGGCCAACAATCTCCCCCTTTTTGATGATGAAAAAACATATAGGCTATAACACAAGATATAAAAGGGAGGTAAAAACTCCCCCTCAAATAATGCTATATTAAACAAGTATAAAACAATTTGTTATGAGAGAATTTTTGAATTTTCAAAAAATTTTGAATAAACAACGTCAAACTAAAACACCAAACCATCATCAAACCACCATAACCATAAAACACTTATTTCTTCCCTTTTTTGTCATACATCAAAAAGGGATATATTAGTAAGAAAATTTCCTTATTCAACATCACAAACATTAAGTTCACCACATATAAAAGAAAATCTATTATAGTCAAGTGGTTTAGTGAAAATATCGGCAAGTTGAAAATCGGAAGAAACATAATCAATCTCAATATCACCTTTCTCAAAATGATCTCTAAGGAAGTGATATCTAATCTCAATGTGTTTGGTCTTACTATGTTGATTTGCATTCTTAGTCATATGAATAATACTAGTATTATTACAAAATATTTTTATATGATCATAATGCAAATCATAATCAAGGAGAGTATGTTTCATCCAAAGGACTTGAGCACAACAAGCCCCCGCCGCAACATACTCCGCCTCGGTAGTTGAGAGAGCTACCGAATTTTATTTCTTGGAAGACCATGAAACAAGACAATTACCAAGAAATTGACATGTTCCACCAGTACTCTTTCTATCCACTCTACAACCCGCATAGTCGGCATGCGAAAAACTCGTCATTGAGAATTCTCTGATTTTCGGATACCAAAGACCCATTCCAATAGTGCCTTTAACATAACGAATAATGCGTTTTACCGCAAAAATGAGATTGTTTGGGACACGATTGGAATCTAGCATAAAGGCACACACTAAACATAATATCCGGCCTACTAGCCGTTAAATACAACAAGCTACCAATCATGCTTCTATACAATTTTATATCAACACACTTACCTTGGTCATCTTTATCAAGCTTGGTGGTGGTGGCCATGGGAGTGTTGCAAATTTTTGAGTCTTCAAGCCCAAATTTCTTGATGAGTTCCTTGGAGTACTTGGCTTGACATATGAAAATCTCATCATACATTTGCTTGATTTGGAGTCCAAAAATAGTTCAATTCACCCATTAATGACATCTTGAATTCACGTTGCATGCATTGTTCAAACTCCTTGCAAAGTAACTCATTAGTAGAACCAAAGATTATATCATCAACATATATTTGAATTATAAGAATGTCACTATCAAAATGTTTAGTAAATAAAGTGGTGTCTACTTTACTTTTAACAAAATCATTTGAAAGAAGAAAACTAGAAAGTCTTTCATACCAAGCTCTTGGAGCTTGTTTTTAAACCATACAATGCTTTATCAAGTTTGAAAACAAAATTGGATGTACATGATCCACAAACCCGGGAGGTTGTTCAACATAAACTTCCTCATCAATAAAACCATTTAAAAATGCACTTTTTATATCCATTTGAAAAAGTTTAAAATTTTTAAAAGATGCATAAGCTAGTGTGATCCGTATGGCTTCAAGCCGTGCTATGAGTGTAAAGGCCTCCTCAAAGTCGATTCCTTCAACTTAAGTGTAACCTTGGGCCACTAACCTAGCCTTATTCCTAATAACATTTCCTGACTCATCAAACTTGTTCCTAAAAATTCACTTAGTACCAGTTATTGGTCTATCATGGGGTCTAGAAATAAGGTACCAAACTTGGTTGCGTTCAAATTGATTGAGCTCTTCTTGCATAACTAGCAACCAATATGAGTCACCCTCAGCTTCGAGGATGTTTTTGGGTTCAAAATGAGATATGAATGCAAAATTTTCACACAATTCATGGAGTTTGGAGCGAGTAGTTACCCCCTTTGATACATCACCTATGATGAGATCTTTGGGATGATTTGAGGCGTATCTCCAATCTTTAGGAAGTGGTTGTGATTGTTTCACTTCATCCTTTTGAACTTCACCAATAGGTTCTTACTTGTCATCTTGAATGGGTGAGTCCTTCAAGGATATTTTCTCCATTTCCTCACCTAATGAGTCAATCTCTACAACATTCTCAATAATAGCATTAGATTCTTCAAATTTAACATGCATAGATTCTTCAATAATATGAGATGATTTATTAAATATTCTATATGCTTTGCTAGTATTAGAATAGCCAACAAAGATTACTTCATAAGCCTTAGCATCAAATTTACCCAAATTATCTTTAGTAATCAAAACAAAATACTTGCATCCAAAAACTTTAAAGTATGAAAATTTAGTTTTCTTAAAATGATAAATTTAAAAAGAGGTTTTGAAATACACAAATAAATATGGTTTGATATGTAGCATGCGGTGTTTACAGCCTCGGCCCATAAGTATTGAGGGAGCCCATATTCACTTATCATAGTCTTAGCCATTTCTTGAAGAGTTCTATTCTTCCTTTCAACTACTCCATTTTGTTGTTGAGTTCTAGGACATGACATTTCATGCTTAATTCCCTTTTCATCACAATAAGTCATGAAGAGTTGGTTAACAAACTCACCACCTCTATCACTTCTTATCCGTAAAATCGAAAATCCTTTTTCTTTTTCAACCCTCTTTCAAAAAATCTTAAAATGCGAAAAAGTTTGATCTTTATACTCTAAAAGAAAACCCAAGTGAAACGAGAAAAATCATCGACTAAAACAAAAACATATCTATTTTCATTTAAGTTTTTAGTTTTAGTTGGTCCAAAAAGATCCATGTGAATCAATTTTAAAGGCCTAGATGACATGATATCTTTGATTGGTTTGAAAGAAGACTTGGTTTATTTCCCAAGTTGACACGCAGCACAAATGCGGTCTTTTTCAAAATTCAAATAAGGAATACCCTTCACCAATTCCTTAGAATTAATTCTAGTAAGGTGATCAAAAGATGAATGTCCTAATCTTCTATGCCATAACCATAAAATCTCATCAAAAGCATTCAAATTTAGTAGAACAATCCAAATTAAGCATGTCAATAATATAGATATTATTTTCACGAAATCCAGTAAGAATACAATCATTGGTTTTACAATCAAAAATTTTATAAGAAGATTCATCAAACACAACTTTAAGACCACAATCACATAGTTGACTTATACTAAGTAAGTTATATTTAAGCCCATCATAAGAATAACATTTTCTATTAAAAGAGATGCACCAATCTTAATGTTACCTATACCGATGATGATGCCCTTGGAATCATCTCCGAAGGTGACGGTGCCACCTTCAACGTACCTTGATAGGGTTGTGAAATTGTTGATGTCCCATGTCATATGCCTTGAACAACCACTATCAAGGTACCACCACTCCTTACGTCTTGGAGCCTTGGTGTGTACCTACATCAAATAATTTAAGACTTGATTTTGGTACCCATATTTTCTTGGGTCCTAAAGAGTTAGTGTTTCGAACTCACACAAGATTATTTGTCCTATTTATATGATCATAGCAAAATTTAGCTAAATGGCCATTCGGCCACAATAAGTATATTTATAAATTCTTCCATATTTAAAAGAATAATGAGCATATGGTTTACGAACATGTGAATTGTGAGCATGGGTAGATGATTAGTCTATAATTTTGCATAATTTTCATCACATTCTCATATTTATTTCATGTAAAATTCTACAAATAAATCCTTACTTGCTTGATCCTAGGTCCATGGTGGGTAAATGAAGAAGAAGATCTAAATCACCATTATTTGGTGATTAAAAAGCTTAAAAGGTAGCTATTGACCTAGAGGGCTGACTCTGTCAAAATCAGGAGCGTTAACCAACAGGGAGACAATAGCGCAGCACGCAGCAGGCGGCACTGCACGTGCCTCCCAAGGAAAGCCGCGGAAACGCGGCATTTTGTCGCGAAAACGCGGCCAAACCAGAAACCAAGAGATCCAGCCGACAGGGGACAACCAGGCGACGCACAGCAGGCGGTGCTGCGCGCGCCGTAAAAGCATTGCCGCGGAAACACGGCAAATGCCGCGTTTTCGCGGCCATGTGGACGCGCGGCGGGGGACAACCAGGCGGCGCGCGACGGGGGACAACTAGGCGGCGCGCAGCAGGCGGCGCTGCGCGCGCCACCAAGTACTGCCACGGAAACGCGACAAATGCCGCGTTTCCGCGGCCATGTGGCCGCGCGACGCGCCGCGTTTTGGGCCAGGGTTTGTCCCCTGGTCCCCCTCATTCCTGATGCCTATAAAAGCCCAGGAGGGTTCTTCAGTTGGCAGATCCAGAGAGTTGGAGAGAAATTTGTAGTTTTTTTTTAGTTTAGTTGTTGTTGTTCTTCTTCTAAGTTCTAGGTTTAGGATTTAGCCATTAAAGTGAAAGAGAGAGAGTTTGTAAGGAGTTGTATTTGGAAGGGTGACAAGATAAATAAAGTACTACTTCTCTCCTTCTTTCCATTTACTTGTCTTTACATTTGCTTTTACATTCTTTCTTTAGTGTAACTCCTTCTCTTTATCTCTTTCTTTTGTTGTTCTTTTCTTTACCATGTGTAACTAACTCCTCCATAGCATGGCTAACTAACTACTAACTCCCTAATCTTTAACTGCTTAATCGATAACCCGCATGAGTCAATAGTGTCAACAAGCCTTGTGCAAACGAGAGCTATGACATCTTAAGACGAGGGTTCTAACTCTAACTTACCTACAAGTATTTACCTTCTTATATTTCATACTTAAATAGTTTTGATGATCTATAAGTTTTATACTTTGCTTGTTGTTGTAAGTTAGAGACTTTCCTTTAACTTTGCCGATACCATTAGTGCAATCGTGTCTTCCCGTATTCTTGCCTTCTAATGGATCTTGATATGGGAATGTCCAAGTTTTTGCCGTGTAAAGCAAAGTTATAGGAAGAACTTTCACTCGATTTCCACGTGAATAGTTCCATTGCATCAGGGGTAAGCTTGCCTATGATCCATCGTGAGGCACATCTTCAAGAAGTTAGGGATTAGTGGGAGCAATTAGTAGAAGGTTAGCCATGCGTTTTTACAACTAAGAAAAATCCACTTTTACAAACTACCAAAACATTTTCCAACAATCCTTGAAACAACTTATTTTCACTTTTTAAATTCTTTATTTGGAAACAAAGAACATTCTCTTTTCTTGAACATAAAGCCGCATCAAGCTTCCATCGCTCTCCCTCCTTGTGGATACGACCCGTATAGCCACTTCGCTACTACGGAAGAATCGCAAAAGCAGTAACTTCGATCCACTCTCTTTCTACTTTTCTTGTGCTTGCTTTTTGCCGATCAGTAGATTTAGCATGATTGACATGTGAACTGTTGGCATGATGAACATGTAAAGTTTTGACATGAGATGTTTTATCATTTTTAGCATTTAGAGTATGTATATGCTTCTTTGAAAACATTTCTTCTAATTTAGTATTGTTAAAAGCACATTCTTTTAAAACATTTCCCAAATCATTGATTTTTGTTTTTAATATGGAAAACTCATTTTCATCAACTTTAGGATATTTAGCTTTACAAGAAATTCTATAGGCATCAAAATTTCTTTGCGTTGAAATAAGATTAAAAGATAGTTCATCCTTTTCTTTTGAAGAAATTACAAGTTGAGTTTTAAGCATTTCAATTTCCTTTTTCAATTTTGAACACTCTTCCTTTTTATCATCAAAACTTTCTGAAAGTTCAACGAAAACATGTACTAACATTTCTCTACTTATTTCACTTTCATCATCAAGTGGTTGGGTAGTTACCTTAAGTGTGTTTGCCATGAAACACACATTTGTCGTGTCGACTTCATCTTCAAATTCACTTTCTGAATCCCAAGTGGCTTTGTACACCTTCTTTTCATCCGGCCTCTTTTGCTTCAAGGAGGAAGACATCTTTTTCTTGAAATCTGGACAATCGGCCATGATGTGTCCGGGTTTTCAACAGTTGTAGCATATGATCCTTTTCTCCTCCTTCCCTTCCCATCGCCTTCTATAGTTGAGCTTGTTCTTGCGGTACATTCTCTCTACATTTCTCACAAGAAGAGATAGCTCTTCATTATCTTCTTCATCTTCTTTATCATTGTAGTTAGAGGAGGAAGACTTGAAAGCTATTGAATTTTTCTTTTGAGGTACCACATCTTCTCTAGCCTTCTTCTCCATCTCATAAGTCTTAAGGTTTCTAATAAGACTTATGAGCTCCATCTCGTCTTTGTCATTCAACTCCTTCAAGGTGGTAGCTTTGATTTCCCATAACGAAGGAAGAGCACGAATCACCTTACGTACCTTTTGGTCATTGCTTATTTCATCACCTAAAGAAGAAAGAGCATTTGTAATCTTAGTAAACTTGGTAATCATATTATCAATATATTCATCTTCTAGCATTTTAAAACTTTCATATTGGGAACGCAAGAGATCTATTTTAGCTCTCTTGACTTGTGATGTTCCCTCGTGAGTGACCACTTAGTGTTGCCAAATCTCATAGGCGAATTTGTAATGGATAACCGTGTTAAGTCATCCTCATTCAAAGCTGAGAGTAGGGCATTTTGAGCCTTTGAATTAGCATCAAATTCTTGAAGGTAAGTTCGGACCAAGTGTTCTCCTTACTTTCGGGTCTAATAAAAGGCTTGGCCAAAGACTTAGCAACTAGACTACCTAGAGATTGTAAAAAAATGGTTATCCTAACTTTCCATATGGGAAAGTTGAGTCCATCAAATTTGGGAGGGGTCTTAATGTTATCGGCCATCTTTACTAGTGTATGAATGAAGATATGAAAATAGTGATTAGTAAATTATAGGATCTCTCTAAGACTGTAAAGCCAAAAACTAGAGTCCTATCTCTGATACCAATTGAAATCACCAAGAGGGGGGTGAATAGATGATAATGCTAATCAATGCGCAAATTTAAAATGTTATGATGCAACGATCACCCAAAACAAGATTAGAAACCGAATACCCCGTGAAGGGCTCTGAACTCCTTCCTCGTGATTCCTCTAGATAAAGGTTTGAGGTACGCAATACAATCTTGTTGTATGAGTATTGATTGACAGTATAGCAATGAATATAAAGTAAGTAAATAACACAAATAAACCAATTGCAAACACTGAGATTTGTTTCGAGATTCGAGCACCCAGCTCCACGTCCCCGCCTTCACCCAGAAGGATTTTCGAACCACTATAATTTTCACAAAGAATTACAACCACAAGAGAGCACTCAACTCCTCTATCACACTCCTCTAGACCAGAGATAGTGGAGCCACAAATACAAGAATACCTTGGTGATCAAAAGACCACAAACCCTCTTTTGAAAAACTTTTTTCCTTACAAAACCCTAGAGAATAATGTGTAGGATTGAAGCTCAAGTTTTGTAAGTGAAAAGAAAAAAAATTGAAGAGAGTTTTGAATCAAAAACCTCAGTGAAAATAGAGAATTTTGAGCACAAAAACTGAGAGCAAAAACTTCTTTTGAAAGACTTAAACTTGATTTCTTTTACAAAGGATTGTTGTAATCTCTTCAACCCTAATCATCCCTATTTATAGGATAGAGGTAGGGATTAAAAGGTAAACTGTTATAATGAATAATTAGGAAAGATTAGACCCAAATCCAGCCCTAAAAATCGTTGGAAAAGAAAAGCACGTTTAAAACGTGTTTAAAAGAACTAGCCGTTAAGGCTGAAAATCGGCTCACGGTCGACCGGCCGGTCGACTGGTTTTCAAAATCTTTTGACCGTTGCCAGCCTACGGTCGACTGCCTGGTCGACCGTCCCAAACAGAGACATAGGTGCTTTCAGTCGGCCGAAGCTCGTCGACCGACATGGGTTCCGGTCGACCGGGAAACGTGCACACATGCACACACCCAACGGTCAGAACTACGGTCGACTGCCCGGTTGACCTTTCTGACCTGAAACAAAGCAGTCGACCGTCCGGTCGACCGCAACAGGCCAAAACAGTTTATTTGAAAATGGTTTTGAAGATCTTAATAATTTTCAAATTAATTTTAATCAAGACTTAGTATACTATATAAAATAGAGTTTGTAAGTATTAGAATATGTTTATAAAAATATCTTATATATAGGAGAAATATCTTTAGAAAAATCATGTGCAAAATCTTGTGTGTGGGGAATATTGAGCTTCAACACTATACACATCCTTTAACAAACTAAAAATTATAAAAACTGAGAAAGGAAGTATCTGAGTCGCGTTACACCAAGCTAGAGCCTTCTCTCCTATAAAAACGTCCTCTTGCGCCATTTGCCTTTTAGCATCATAATCCTTGCAATATGCTTAAAAAGCCATCATGACTAGTACAAACCTGAAACTAAAACTAAACAACTTATTAGTACCAAATAGCTTCTATGCGTTTTGTTATCATCAAAACTTAAACAAATAGAGAGTGTAACCTTTTGAGCCAACAACTATGACCAACTCTGATTATTCCAAGGGTGTGAAACTGAGAAATTCACTGGCACCTACTTTGAGAGATAGGCAAACCAGATGAAATACTGGTTGACCACTTTAGAACTTATTTCAGCCACAAATGATTCTATTTCTGTACCTTCTCCTAAACCATCACCTACCAGGTCACCATCTATTGAAACTCCTCCTTTAACTCCTATTTCTTTCGTTTATTTGAAATTTGAGGAGATTAACTATCATTGTCTCCATAGGATTCTTAATGCACTTTCTGATAGTCTATATGACATTTATTTTGAATATAAGAGTGCTAAAGAACTATGGACAATACTTGAGAATGAATATGGCCTCGACAATGCTGGAATCAAAAAATTCATCTCCTCTTCCTTCAATAAATTCATGATGTCTGATAATAAACCTATCAATGATCAACTTCATGAATTTCAAGATTTTATCCGACACCTTCAATCGAAAGGAAATTAATTCTCTGAGATTACAAGGTGTCTTTGTAGGCTGTCTAAAAATCATGGAAGACAAGTCAGCAAAAAGTAGAGTCTAAGCTCCAGACGCAGGGTTAATCATCGCCATCAGCGCAGCACCAAGACGCGAGGGTTGAAACCCGCGTCTCAACATCACTGCAAGGTCCAAGACGCGAGGGTTAAAACCTGTGTCTCAACATTATTGCAGTACCAAGATGCAGAGTCTAAAGCCCGCGTCTCACGTGAACCTTGACGCAGGATTAGAAGCTCGCATTTCTCAAGCGTCATCTCATTGGCAAAATGCAAGGTCTAAAGCCTGTGTCCCGGTTATAAATGCCCTCATTACTGGGTCAATTACTACCAACGTGATGAGGGAGTTAATCCCATTATGGAGTATTTTTAGGGGACACGTTTACCCCTGAAACCTCTATAAATAGCCCAGTTTGCTATGGAAGAGGGGTCGGGAAAATTGGGAAGAATTCTTGGTCAAAGGAACTTCGATTGTAAGCCGTAGAAGTACCAAGATCTCTAGCTAAAGAAAAAAGAGAGAGAGTCCAACTCTTCTAACAACTTGTTGCGTACAAGTTCATTTTTGCCTATAATCTCTTTGAGATCTTTGGTGGATAGAATCTGTGTTACTTCATCTACCATCCAAGAGAGGATTCCCAAAAGGTCCTTACGTTCACCCTGTCAACGGAAAACAAGATTCACTTTCCATCACCATATCAAGAAATCGGCATTAAACAAAGGGGAGATTTGAGCTTGAATATCTCTCCTCTCTTGTAAGAGGATCATTGATCCGTTGTAATTTTCTTTACAAATCAAACAAAGAAGTTACTCCCCGATCTTCAATTTTCCTTCCAAATAAGAGATGGAGACTCCGCTGGGGACTACTTTCTCTACCGATAAACAAGTTGTGACGCAAGGTGACATCACCTATATGGAAAAAAATGGTTGAATCACTTGTCGTAGAGTTCGACTACGAAAAGTATGAAGAGTTTCTCTCTTTTGGCTCCAGAGCCCTAGGGCGCGGCAGTACCGTAAGGTCTGCTCGGGGAACCACTCTCAAGTCGGTTCTGAGATCCCCTCAGATGCGACTGGTAAGAAGAATGTCGTGGCTAACCGCATCATACGTAACTGTAATCCCCTGATCCCCGGTGTACGTATCACAGTATCGGTACGCGATACGATGTACAAAATAGATTTGATCTCCGTGGTAGTCCGATTGAGCTAATTTTAGTTTCAAAAATCATTTCTCATATTTTAGATTTTTCAAGATTTTCTGGAATTTTTCTGGATTATTTTGGAAAAATCGCCGTAGTCGGTGTCGACCAATGCCGATAATCCGCTTTACGATTTTTATTTCCCAAATGGGATAGAATTTTGAGAATCCGCTTTCACTATGCATTTTAAAATCATGTCATCTACGTTCGGGTATTTTTGGGGAATTTTCTGATTTTATCGAAAATCCGGCCAAACCGGTGTCGCCCGGTAACGGCGACAGCTTCCGGGATTTTTAATTTACAAATCGGATTGAGTTTCTGCAAACCATTTTCATATTACGTCTCAGGATAATATTCTCTATTTTCTGTAATTTTCGGGCATCGTTCGGAGCTAGTCAATTTTTAACCCTATTAAAATAATATTATTTTAAACATTTATTTTCTTTTCTTTTTCTTTTTCTTTTTCTTTCCCTTCTTCTTTCCAGCGCCTTCTCCCCCACCGCCTTTGACCAAGCTTCCACCGCCTCTCTCTCCCTCCATTAAAATCTCTCTCCCTCTATCATTCAAAAATATTCTCTCTCTCTCTCCTCACAATCTCTCTCTCTCTTTACACTCTCTCTCTCTCTCTTAAACTCTCTCTCCCCCCCAAATTCCCCCTCTCTTCCTGGCCCGGACCCATGCCCGCGGCCAAAGGTGGCCGCCGGCCAGGCGCCGCCGGCCAAGGGGCGCCGCCACCTCCTCCTCCTTTCTCCCTCTTCTTTTTCTTCTTCCTTTCTTCTTCTTCTTTTTCCTTTTTCTTTCTTCTTTTTCTTTTCCTTCTTCTTCCCCTGTGATGCTGCTTCTTTTCCTCTCTCTCCCCTCACTCTCTCTCTGTCTTTCTCTCTATCTCTCTCTCTCTTGGATGGGCTGGGCCGCCGCCGCCGGCCGGGATCGCCGCCGGCAGGCCCGCCGCCGCCGCCGGCCAGCGGAGCTGGCCGGCCGGCCGCCCAAAATCACAGCAGCAGCAATAGCTGCTGCTGTTGCTCCGCTTTATCTCCTTAATGGGTTTGGGTTGGAACCCAAAAACCCTTAACCCATTTTTGGGTTAAGGATTAAACCCAAAACCCACTTGGTTAAACCCGATAACCCGTACCCATTTGACTTAAGTTAACGGGTATGGGTTGTGGATCTGACCCGACCCGTTAAGTACCAAACCCGCATCCAAAAACCGTTAAAGGTAATTTTGCATAAAACCCCCGGCTACTTTTTAGTATTTGCATTTATTATTTTTATTTACATATTTTACCCTATTTGTTATGATTTAGTGTTCGGGCGATAACTGGAGCATCCGGACTCTGATTCGGGAGATTCTGGATCCGTTGCAATCGTGAGAAAGAGAGCTACCTTCCCGTGGACAGTTTATGAGTGTTTTCCTTTTCTAAATTTTAAATTTATTTATTTATTCATGTTTATTAAAGTCGTGGGTTAAACAATAAAACAATAACTTAACTGGAGAAACGGTATGTATTGAAACATAGACATTAAGCTAGATGATTAATTAAAGAATCATTAGACACCGTCACTGCATGGATAACTAGTATGATTCCACACTAATGCTTCATGGACACAAGGATACGCGTCCTTCATTATACATGACCTTGTCACTACTCCACTGTCCCCCTGACCGACCCACTGGTACACTAAATACAGTAGTGCATGTAGATAACAGTGACACTGGATAGCGGTCATGTAGTTTCATGTACACGTCTCACCATTACATAGATACTGAGATTCACGACACTAGGACTTCATGTTGTGACCTACTGATATACTGATACACTAGTACACTGGATACCGTCATTTGATATTGATATCCGCGTTACATGGATGCACTGATCACTGTTATTACCTGTACGCACACAGAGACATTACACAGATTATTGCGACACATATATGGTCCACGAACACACGGACACATCAGTTCACTGGATACAGGCAGTTCCTATGTTTTCACCATCGTTACATAGATGCTCGACATATCACTGTTACACATGCCTGCATGGATTCTTGCACCTATTGCATGTATGATTATTCCAGGTTATCCCTATTCAATGTGCCATGTTACCATATTCATGTTATATGATTGTTTCCTGTTACTGATACGGATTTCCCGTTACTGGACGTGAGAGCTGTTGATATGCGATATGTGGAATCCCACATCTATTGTTCTCGTTATGTTGTTCCCGTTACATTGTTCCCGTTATATTGTTCCCGGTTCCCGTTATATTGTTCTATGCTATCAACAGAGCTCTGGTCCAGTTACCATGTTACCCGTATCATGTACTGTACTTGTTCGTGTTGCATCGTATACTTGACATATTAGATCAGATCATAAAGGTAACTTGGGTATGGGGGAGACTTGACGGTTGATTAGATCATATCGGGTGGATGTCTGGATCCATTGTTCGTCCCACTGCAGGGGACGGGGTAGTGCTGGGTACCATCTGTTACTCATGTTACATGTTACAGCTCTAGCGGGCTGGCCCTGGTCTCAGCAGCCAGGGATCTGATAAGGCCGTTATCCCGGGTATGTCCGGGATACACTCACCCGATAAGAACTCCTCGACCATGAGTTTCCAATTAACATAATAAAACAGTATACACAATAGTGGACGTCGGGAACACTTGTTATTTGATCACTCTCTCGTTTGGATAATGGTACCCGTAGGCCATGTTCAGATGGGTTCGACTGGAGTGCGGGCTCCAGTATGAACTGCCAGTGGTATGGGACACTGGTAGAGATTGATTAAAATACCAGATGGTACTGATTGCTACTATTGGATAAATGACATGACTTTGACATGACTTGCCTGATGCCTGTATGCTAGTGTGTTACTGTTCATGATACTATCCTGTTACCTGTATACTTGTTACTTTTCCTAGTACATGTTACATCGTATGTAGTGGCACACTACGCATGTTCTGCATTGCATATATTCTGTTTCCTGTATTGCAGACATCAGTACAGTATATACACAACACTGTATTGTAGTTATATTGCATATGCCACCTGCATGTTCATTTCTATCACGTCACCACTAGATGACCATAGACATGACCCGATGATAACCGGCTTGGGGATGGTATTAAAAGATGACATGTATATATTTTCTACTGCTCACATGTTTATCTATTTCCACTGCATATGATATTCTTCTTATATGGTATCATGCTTATGATATCCTGAGTATATGGTATCACCAGTACAACAGGATGTATTATATATTATTATCGTGCTTGTATTACTATTGTATCTATTACTGCCTCCTTCATTTTACCACTCACTAGGTCGCTTTCTGACGACCCTGGGTTTGCATGCCCAGGTTGGAGATCCGAGTTACCGTAGCTTCAGAGAGTGCCTTGGAGTCACATGGGAGATTCCTCATCGGGACTATTTCTAGGTATCTTGGTGCTTTATTTCCGTTATCTTATTTGTCATCCTTTTTCATATCTGTCATGATCGCTGACCCTTTTCTACTGGTATTCTTGTACTTATTTCATGCTGGAACTCATGACTATATAGAGGTAATGTACTGTACTGAGGCTTAACGTACGCGTGAGCGTGTATTCACCTCGCGTATGTACGTCGCCATAACGTCCTCGTATCTTTAGGATCGGGGCGTTACATAGTGGTATCAGAGCCTAGGTTCACACCTGGTGTGGGTAACCACCTGGGTCAATGCTTGGGCGTTTACCAACAGTACAGTCAGGTACAGATTAACTGATCTGTATCTGAATTTGGGGATTCCAGCAACGAGTACAAGAATACCATGACTTTGACAATTCATTCCTTGACTCGTTTGTATTCCTTCCTTCCAGTTGTCAACCAAAACATCCGATTTCCTTCTCAGTTTCCTTGCATCGTCTTGCTTCCCGTCCGTTAGGATTCGTTCACCACCATACTTCTCCATCCCGGGTTCCTTCTAGATATCAGAGTGCACAGCGGAAGTGTCGTGAACCCGTAACATTTTGGCTTTGGGGTTGAAAATCTTGTTCTCACACCTGAATGGAAATTTCGAGGACGCAATTTTTGTAAGGTGGGGAGAAATGTAACCCCTGATCCTCGGTGTACGTATCACAGTATCGGTACGCGATACGACGTACAAAATTGATTTGATCTCCGTGGTAGTCCGATTGAGCTAATTTCAGTTTCAAAAATTATTTTCTCATATTTTAGATTTTTTAGGATTTTTTGGAATTTTTCTGTATTATTTTGGAAAATCGCCGTAGTCGGTGTCGACCAATGCCGATAATCCGCTTTACGATTTTTATTCCCAAACGGGATAGAATTTTGAGAATCCGCTTTCACTATGCATTTTAGAATCGTGTTATCTACGTTCGGGTATTTTTGGAGAATTTTCTGATTTTATCGAAAATCCGGCCAAACCGGTGTCGCCCGGTACCGGCGACAGCTTTCAGGATTTTTAATTTGCAAACCGGATTGAGTTTCCGTAAACCGTTTAAATATTACATCTCAGGATAATATTCTCTATTTTTTGTAATTTTCGGGCATCGTTCGGAGCTAGTCAATTTTTAACCCTATTAAAATAATATTATTTTAAACATTTATTTTCTTCTTTTTCTTTTTCTTTCCCTTCTTCTTTCCAGCGCCTTCTCCCCCACCGCCTTTGACCAAGCTTCCACCGCCTCTCTCTCCCTCCATTAAAATCTCTCTCCCTCTCTCATTCAAAATATTCTCTCTCTCTCTCTCTCTCCTCTCACAATCTCTCTCTCTTACACTCTCTCTCTCTTAAACTCTCTCCGCCCCCCAAATTCCCCCTCTCTTCCTGGCCCGGACCCATGCCCGCGGCCAGAGGTGGCCGTCGGCCAGGCGCCGGCGGCCAAGGGGCGCCGCCACCTCCTCTTCCTTTCTCCCTCTTCTTTTTCTTCTTCCTTTCTTCTTCTTCTTTTCCTTTTTCTTTCTTCTTTTTCTTTCCTTCTTCTTCCCCTGTGCCGCTGCTTCTTTTCCTCTCTCTCCCTCTCACTCTCTCTCTCTCTTCTCTCTATCTCTCTCTCTCTCTCTTGGATGGGCTGAGCCGCCGCCGGCGGCCGGGACCGCCGCCGGCCGCCCAAAATCACAGCAGCAGCAATAGCTGCTGCTGTTGCTCCTCTTATCTCCTTAATGGGTTTGGGTTGGAACCCAAACCCATTAACCCATTTTTGGGTTAAGGATTAAACCCAAAACCCACTTGGTTAAACCTGATAACCCGTACCCATTTGACTTAAGTTAACGGGTATGGGTTGTGGATCTGACCCGACCCGTTAAGTACCAAACCCGCATCCGAAACCCGTTAAAGGTAATTTTGCATAAAACCCCCAGTATTTGCATTTATTATTTTTATTTACATATTTAACCCTATTTGTTATGATTTAGTGTTCGGGCGATAACTGGAGCATCCGGACTCTGATTCGGGTGATTCTGGATCCGTTGCAATCGTGGGAAAGAGAGCTACCTTCCCGTGGATAGTTTGTAAGTGTTTTACTTTTCTAAATTTTAATTTTATTTATTTATTCATGTTTATTAAAGTCGTGGGTTAAACAATAAAACAATAACTTACTCGAGAAACGGTATGTATTGAAACATAGACATTAAGCTAGATGATTAATTAAAGAATCACTAGACACCGTCACTGCATGGATAACTAGTATGATTCCACACTAATGCTTCATGGACACAAGGATACGCGTCCTTCATTATACATGACCTTGTCACTACTCCACTGTCCCCCTGACCGACCCACTGGTACACTAAATACAGTAGTGCATGTAGATAACAGTGACACTGGATAGCGGTCATGTAGTTTCATGTACACGTCTCACCATTACATAGATACTGAGATTCACGACACTAGGACTTCATGTTGTGACCTACTGATATACTGATAACTAGTACACTGGATACCGTCATTTGATATTGATATCCGCGTTACATGGATGCACTGATCACTGTTATTACCTGTACGCACACAGAGACATTACACAGATTATTGCGATAATATATGGTCCACGAACACACGGACACATCAGTTCACTGGATACAGGCAGTTCCTATGTTTTCACCATCGTTACATAGATGCTCGACATATCACTGTTACACATGCCTGCATGGATTCTTGCACCTATTGCATGTATGATTATTCTAGGTTATCCCTGTTCAATGTGCCATGTTACCATATTCATGTTATATGATTGTTTCCTGTTACTGATACGGATTTCCTGTTACTGGACGTGAGAGCTGTTGATATGCGATATGTGGAATCCCACATCTATTGTTCTCGTTATATTGTTCCCGTTACATTGTTCCCGTTATATTGTTCCCGGTTCTCGTTATATTGTTCTATGCTATCAACAGAGCTCTGGTCCAGTTACCATGTTACCCGTATCATGTACTGTACTTGTTCGTGTTACATCGTATACTTGACATATCAGATCAGATCATAAAGGTAACTTGGGTATGGGGGAGACTTGAGGTTGATTAGATCATATCGGGTAGATGTCTGGATCCATTGTTCGTCCCACTGCAGGGGACGGGGTAGTGCTGGGTACCATCTGTTACTCATGTTACATGTTACAGCTCTAGCGGGCTGGCCCTGGTCTCAGCAGCCAGGGATCTGATAAGGCCGTTATCCCGGGTATGTGCGGGATACGCTCACCCGATAAGAACTCCTCGACCATGAGTTTCCAATTAACATAATAAAACAGTATACACAATAGTGGACGTCGGGAACACTTGTTATTTGATCACTCTCTCGTTTGGATAATGGTACCCGTAGGCCATGTCCGGATGGGTTCGACTGGAGTGCGGGCTCCAGTATGAACTGCCAGTGGTATGGGACACTGGTAGAGATTAATTAAAATACCAGATGGTACTGATTGCTACTATTGGATAAATGACATGACTTTGACATGACTTGCCTGATGCCTGTATGCTAGTGTGTTACTGTTCATAATACTATCCTGTTACCTGTATACTTGTTACTTTTCCTGGTACATGTTACATCGTATGTAGTGGCACACTACGCATGTTCTGCATTGCATATATTGTTTCCTGTATTGCAGACATCAGTACGGTATATACACAACACTGTATTATAGTTATATTGCGTATGCCACCTGCATATTCATTTCTATCACGTCACCACTAGATGACCATAGACATGACCCGATGATAACCGGCTTGGGGATGGTATTAAAAGATGACATGTATATATTTTCTACTGCTCACATGTTTATCTATTTCCACTGCATATGATATTCTCTTATATGGTATCATGCTTATGATATCCTGAGTATATGGTATCACCAGTACAACAGGATGTATTATATATATTATCGTGCTTGTATTACTATTGTATCTATTACTGCCTCCTTCATTTTACCACTCACTAGGTCGCTTTCTGACGACCCTGGGTTTGCATGCCCAGGTTGGAGATCCGAGTTACCGTAGCTTCAGAGAGTGCCTTGGAGTCACATGGGAGATTCCTCATCGGGACTATTCTAGGTATCTTGGTGCTTTATTTCCGTTATCTTATTTGTCATCCTTTTTCATATCTGTCATGATCGCTGACCCTTTTCTGCAGGTATTCTTGTACTTATTTCATACTAGAACTCATGACTATATGGAGGTAATGTACTATACTGAGGCTTAACGTAGGCGTGAGCGTGTATTCACCTCGCGTATGTACGTCGCCATAACGTCCCCGTATCCAAATCAAGCAAACAGTCGGTGTTAAGACGATTGACCCCAACCTCCTGATCAGCCAAAAGATATCGCTCCCACAGGAGGAGGACCTTCTCTGACATGGAGTACCCTGAAGTCACTGCAAATATGGCAAGCAGAAGTAGGGGAAAATAACTAGCAGGCAGCTCCAACGAGTCTGACATAAAACCAGAAGGAGTGTGTCGACATACTAGCACTAGGACTCGAGCGGTTACCCCAATCAACTACAGTGCCCTAACTCGAGGCATTGAAGTAAATGAAGCACATTCTGCCGTTACAGAATCGCAGGCTTCGAGCTCTTCTATAGAGAAGGAAGCCTTCGTGTACATGACAAATACTCCTGAGGAGATGGCTAGGCGCTTTGAACAACAAGCCCAGGTCCAGAGGGAATAATTCGAGATGATTCGTGCTCAATAAGAATCCAACGATTCCCTCAAACAAATGCTAGCACAATTGCTCGAGGACAGGAGGAAGTCAACCGCCAAAACTTCTTCTAAAAAGTCCCAAGGCAAGCGAAAAGAGGGAGAAACCTCATCTTCTGTGCATATCGAGGAGAATGAGCAATCTGATTCCGAGTCATCTAAATCCTCCTCTAAGGAGGAAGGCAACCCGGACCATGGGAATAGACATTCTAAAAGAATGAGTCAATTGGAGCACCGTCTGGAAGCCCTTACCAATCGAAAAGGCCTCCAAGAAGCAGGAGTGGTTCGGCCATATCCGACCGAGTGGGACGTTGTTCCTTACCCTCCTAAGTTTAAAGCTCTGACCTTACAGGCTTTTGACGACAAAGGGTCCCCGAACCAACATATCTACTATTTCAAGTCTCAGACACGATAGATATTGATGTCATTCTAGCACGTCTGTTCATCGGCACTCTAAAGGGGCTTGCCTTTGAATGGTTCATGAAACTCCCAGAAGACTCCATTAAAAATTGGAGTGATTTGGAGAAGCTCTTCCTGACACGCTTCTTTGAAGATGACTCGAAGATCACAATGCCTACTCTCCTGGCCACAAAGCAGCAAAAGGGAGAGTCAGTCAAATCATTTGTAGAGAGATTTCGGAACATGGAACTCCGATGTCCTAGCGGTATGACCCTGGCCACCCTGGTAGAAACATGCCGCCATAGTCTATAAACGTCACTCCAAGCCCAAATAGGAGTTGCTGAAAGCTGCATCTGGAAGTAATTAGTCCAGCAAGGTAAACAAGCTGAAGAAATTGTCGCCAGGGTTAAAACAGAAGAAAACAAACCCAGGCCTGAGAAGCTGATAAGGCGTATGCCGGAAACATCTTTTCAATCAAAAAGAAAAGATAATTTGGCAACGGAGACAAAATTTCCCGTCAAACCTCAGCCGGTCAGGAAAGTGGCTCTTTAAATCAGCCACACGCCAACAAGCAGTATTCCTTCAAAGACGAACATGTTGATTCGTTGTTCAAGTTACTCAACAAGAGCAATAAATTGAAACTTCCTGAAGTTAAACGTCCTACAGAAGTCAGTAAAACTGATAATCCTAACTACTGCCTGTATCATAGGATGCTGGGGCACCCCGCCAAGAGTTGTTATGTCTTCAAAGACATCCTTTAAGCTCTAGTTGATGCAGAGGTAGTAAAACTCTGTCCAGAGGAGAAGAAAGTGACGGCTAATATGACATCATTCCTCCAGTTTGAAAGACAGCCTCCAGCACCCTCCGGAGTAGTTCCCATCCTAAAAGGGGAACTAAGAATGATCAATATAGACCCCCATCATCAACAAGAGAAGGGTCTTGTACCTATCCCACACCTCAGGGGGAAGTTATGTGGGTTCATCCCGACCTTATGGACAGCCAGTAATGGACCACTGTTACCAGCAGAAGGTCCAAAGGCAAGGTGAAAGCTTCGTCCTGTAATGTGGTGTGCGCTTCTTCCTGAGAAGTAGAAACCGATGTTCCCTCACTAACTGATTCAGAAGAAGAAACAATAGTTCTTGCTGTAGAACTAAATAAACCACTCGTGGCAGAAACTCGTTCAGGTCAGTCATATTTAAAAAAGTATGACGAAATGGTGGCAAGTCCTCCTAAACCCACTTCAGAGTCAGCCAAGCCCTCCACGAAACAACTGATGGAGAAGCAGAAAGAGCTTCAGTTTTCTAAGGCTCTCCCAAAGGACAATGCGGAAGGATCTATAACACCTTATCGCTTTGACGTCTTAGCTCAACTGGCCAATATCCCGGCTAGAATCACCCTTTACGAGCCCCTGAGGCTATCAAAGTTAACAAGAGAAGCTCTGAGGGAAGCCCTAACTAATGCTGAGGTCTTCATGACCCAGATCCCGGCTGGACCATGGGAGGAAGATGTAGAGGATTGCCTCCATGCCTCCCAAAATGCTCCCTGCATCACCTTCACGTCAGATGACATGCAGGTCAAGGGAAAACATGATCGACCCCTGTACTTCACAGGGTATATTAGATCGTCTAAAGTAAACCGCATTCAGGTAGATCCAAGATCCGCATTGAGCATCATGCCTCGCCGGGTCATGCAGCACTTAAGGATCCCCACCTACCAATTGAGCGCCACTTAGACTATCATCTATGGTTTCAATGCCAATGGTACGCGCCCAATGGGGAAAATCAAGCTCAAATGTCAAATCAGGGACCTAAAGTCTGAAGTGACATGCTATGTGATCGACGCCGACACTTCATACAATTTGTTGCTTGGACGATCGTGGATTCATCATAATTCTATCGTTCCCTTCACTCTCCATCAAGTTATGAAGTACATTGACGAAAGTGGAAAAGTCCGAACGGTGATTGCCGAAAGGCATCCGTTCAAGGGAGTAGAGAACTATTTCACAGACTCCCTCCTGTACCAAGACCCTCTAGAAACAAATGAGGATCTACAACCAGAGGACCAGACTTTAGTAACGAAGCTGACACCGAGCCAGAGCTAGAAGAAGAGTGCATGTGGGAATTAGATCCACTTGTAACGAGCATTAATAAGCTCCATGTTAATAACACCGCCGATGATGTAGGCAGGTGGTATATTAATGAAGAGTTAAATTTGGCTTACTTTTCTGTGTTCGCTTCTGATTCAGTGCCATCAACACTAGTACCGAGGTGGATAATGATCCCTAGTCGGCAATGGATGCTCTGACATCATTGCATGTACCAATGAAGTCATCCCTCAAAGTGTACCAAGATGTCGATGATGCGTAAGAATCAGTATTTATGGTCCCAGCAAGACGTAAAGGCCAAAAACCAATTTCGGAAGAATTAAGTCTGAATTGATGTCTCGCGAAGACTCAGAAAGCGAGAACGAATCGCCTCAGTTCTCTCATTATGAGCCAAATGTACTCACAATGATGAAAAAAGATGGCATATGATCTGACAAGTGGTCCTAGGTTGAACTTCAGCAAAGAAAGAAGAAACACTACTCTGGTCTTCTTTCGTTCCGAAAGGGAAGACTCCTGACTATTACCATCGAACTCGTAGGAGTTTGGGCTATGTGTCACCTCCAATGCTGTCAGCTCCTGAGTCAGAAGAGTTACTATGCAATAATTACTCATCTGGCACGCCATCATGGGAGTCGGACATTAGTGTCGGCAACATCTTAGGAGAACTTTCAGTAAACATGGTTTCAACAAGCCACCTGGAAGACGAAGATGAAGAATGGTCCAGACTGATACAGATCCTTGGATCAGACACTTAAACACTCTTTAGGACATTCGCTTCGAATAACGCGAACCACCCACAGAAGATAAGGTCATCCAGATTAATCTGGGAGATGAGGTTAATCCTAAGCCCATCTTTATGTTGGCCCAAAGGCCCATCACTCTAGTTTTTGATGATGATCAACTCATGTAGTTATGTTTACTAATGATCTTGTGTTTAATTAGTGACAGATTTATGATTAAGATCTTAGTAGGTGCATAGCTTCAACAAAGGATTTGAAGTCAAGTTTTGGAGCTAGCACGGTGTTTGGACCAAGTCAAGAAGATGAGAAGGCTTCAAGAGAAGACTTCAAGAAGATGAAGACTTGTGTTTAGGTATAAGATTTTTGTTTTTTAGTTAAAATGTAAAGGATAGAGTAGTTGGTGGATTGCTCAAGTACATATACATACACACACTCTTGATAGTTTTGTTTTTACAAAAGATTTTTACTTTGGAAAAATACTATTTTGGTTTTTGGTGTTCTCATGTACATGTTTTAAACCAAAACCATATTTAGAGCTTAATGCCAAAACATAGATATTTCATCTTAATTGTGTAGTGGATCATATCCATACACACTATGCTTTATTGAATTCAAAATATCTTGTTTTTGTATCATGAAGAAGTTTGGAAAACAAGTTTTAGAAAAATACTAGTTTTCATTTAAGCCAATATTTCCAACTTACAAAAATAGTCCAAATCACTTGTAACATGCCTTGATTTTGTGCAAGCATGTTTGTTTATCAAAGTATATTGGTAAAACTATCTTTGTAGATTTTTCAGTATTTTATGAGATTTTATTTAAATCAAAAAGACCAAGTTTTAATCCCTAGATTTTCTGTTTCAGGCTTCAGCCAGTCGACTAGTCGACCGACCAAGTCGACTAGGGCTGAAGTCGGTCGACCGACTCGGTCGACCGACGTGCACAGACGTGCACGCCAGCTTTGCAGGATGGCCGGCCGACCGACCCGGTCGACCGTCCAGAGAGCTCTGCTCTCTGGAAAGGCCCGGTCGACCGTGCGGTCGACCGGACAGAGAGATTGCTCTCTGTATCCTGGCTCGGTCGACCGCCCGGTCGACCGATGGCTAAAACGGTCTGAAAATGACAGTTGGCCGGTCGGCCGGACGGTCGACCGACAGGCCTGACAGAACCCCAACGGCTAGTTTTTCTGAGCCTATAAATTTAGGGGTTTGGGCATTGTTTTCACTAAGATTTGGAGAGTGTTTTTGAGCCAGTTTTTTCAATCTTTTTCAGAGGTTTTTCTCCACAAATTTGAGAGCAAATATTTCCTATCTAAAGGGAAGATTTTATCAAGAGTGTTTAAAGTGATTCTTGAGTTTTCTCCTCCACCACTTCCTTGTTTTTCTCACACAAACACTTGAGCATCCATTGATTATTCATTCTATAGGAGTGTTGTAGTGAGAGTGCTTTTAGGTGATCAAAGTGTTGTGATCACCAAAGATCTTTTCTTTGTACTTTGAGGAGGCGGGCAAGTGTGCTCGTGGTGGTTTAGAGTTCGGTTGTAAACTCTTGGTTTGAGGTGCGGCCTCGGCGAACTTGTGGGGGCTTGCGTGTGTACGGGCTAGAGAGTCCGAGAGCTTGTAGGTGTCGCGGCATCGGGTGATCCATTGGGATCGATTATAGTGGAAATCCTTCGTGTGTCGAAGGCGGGGATGTAGAGCAAGTGTGCTCGAACCTCGAAACAAATCCTTTGTGTTTGCGATTGCTCACTCTCTCTCTCTCTTTGTCTCTTTTTTATATCTTGCATACTTTTATTGTGTTTATTCTTTATATGCTTGATATTCATTGTGTGCTATATTGATATACTTGCTTGGGATTGTTTGCTAACACTTGTATTCAACCAAGAGAGCCAACGCGGCACCTCAACTCTTATCTAGGGGAATCTAGAGGAGTTTGTCCAGAGCCCTTCATGAGAAATTCGGCAACACTCTTGTGTTATACGTGGTATTTAGTTTAAATAGTTTGTTTAGGTCATAATAGTTTTTTTTTCTTCTGCATTATTTGGCATTAAGTGACCATTAGATTAGCCATCACCTATTCACCCCCCTCTAGGTGAACCTACAATTGGTATCAGAGCTTGGTACTCTGATTTAGGTCTTACAACCTAGAGTTAAAGATCCTCATTTTAAGCTAATCACAATATTTTGTACACACACCATGGACTTCATGTCACCACCCACATTTGACATTCTTAACATCCAAATTTGGAAGGTTAAGATGTCTTTGTACCTCAAGGCCCTAGGCATTCATGTTTATCTTGCCACAACTAATAATGCATATTGTTTAAATGGTAAGAATTTTGAGGCTAATGCAAAAGCCCTTCATGCTTTAAAATCTACCCTAAATGATGATTATTTATCTAGGGTTTCTAATATTTAATCGGCTTTTGTAGCTTGGAATATCATCACCTCCCTTGGCGAAAAGGATCTATATTATGCCGGGAGCGATTCGGATGTTGGAAGCAACACCTCCAACTTGTGCTATATGGTCCAAGGGGATAACCCCCTTGAGGTAACTACCGAATCCGAGGTAGATGAAGATAATGACATGTCATACGATGAGCTCACATCTTTTGTCAACTATTGCTCGAGAAATATGACATGATTAAGAAAGAAAATAAAAATTTGAAAAAGAATTTTGATTGCATGCTTAATGAAAAAGATTCATTAGAAAACAAGATTGCATGCTTAGAAAAAGAAAAGGAAGATTTGAAAAATGAGAATGTTTTCTTATTTTCAAAATTGAATGATTTGTGTGAAGGAAACAATACTTTGAAAAATAAAATTGATTTGGTGGAAAAACAAAGAGAAGTTATTTTTCAAGAAAATAAATCTTTGAAAAGAAAAGTTTTTGAAAATGAAAAAGATTTTCTTTCTAAAAAGAAAAGAAAAATGATTCTTTATCTCATCATGCTTTACATGCCACCACTAATGAGATTAAAGATTTGAAAAATAAAATGGATTATTTGAGTTCAACTTTGAACTCTTGTGCATTTAACCATACTAGGTTGGAGTCAATGTTTTCAAAGAAACAAACTCCACACATTCATGCACAACATCATCATGCATTTGCTTATGTTGCACGTCATGATCACACTCCTACACATAAGCATCCTAAGGTGTACACATGTACACATTGTGGCCGCAAAGGTCATTTAGCAAAATTTTGTTATAACAAGTTGCATCATTTCAATTTTGCTAATAATAAAAATTTTTGGGTCCTTACAAGACTAACCCCAAAGGACCCAAGAAAATATGGGTACCAAAATCCCCACCTTTTGTATTTGATGTAGGTGAGGGCTCTCACATGACGTGAGAGGGATGGTGCCTTGATGGTGGGTGCATTTGAACTAAAAGGACACATATTTGGAGCACCGCTATCAAGGAATTTTGGTGGGACAACCACCATGTTTGGAGCTTTGGAGTTGGTAACGATCTCTAAACTCCTACTTTTTATGTACATGCTAGTTCATCTATCCTATTCATAGCATGTGTTTTTTGATGTGCTTCATGTGGTGATAACATGCTTAGATGTAATTTTATAAAAACTTGTATTATACATGTACAAATAGTGAGCTACATTTGTTTTATATATGATTGCACTTCATGCTCATTTGTACCCACTATATGCATATGTATAGACTAGTTTTGATGATTCTCATTTATACATGCTTTGTCAATTTTTATGCTTTACTTCATGTATATGTATTATTAATTCAAATCTAATAAATATACATGCATATCCGTGAGTCTCTTGCCTTCATGCAAATACATTTGATAGACTCTTTTATGTTTGAGATATGTATGTGTATTGTTAGTTTTGGATAAATCATACATATACCATGAAGATTAGTGTTTTAATGAAAAATGATTTTTTTTAAAATGTGACTTATGATCTTTTTGAGCTTAAATGACTATTTTCATAAAAATGGTATTTACATGATCTTTTAAACACTCACATCTTCATTTATTATATCATGACTTAGTTTCATGATCATTTTGAGCTTTATAGACTATGAGTGATTAAACCTTTATATACTTAGTTATGTTTTATGAAAAACATATGATTTGATGTATTTGAAGGATTTTTAACTAGTTGTTCAAAAACTATTTATACTAGTTATTTATTCTTCAATTAGTTTATAAGTTATACACATGATCCTATTTTTAATCCATTGGATAAATTCTTTTGTATTCTCAAGATTTGATGCTTCATGAATTGAATATTAGTTTAAATGTTAGTTTTTGTCAACACTAGGATTTATACTTGTACATATTATGGGCCACAAATAAATCTATATATGTTAGGTTTGATTGCTTATTTGTGCCTATTTGGTGTGCTAGTATAGCCTAGTTTTGATAATCCTACATTTTAAAACTTGTATTCCCATTTTGGATTTGTGTTATGATCATGTGCTTTTATTTCATGTATATGTTTATTTGCCAAACTTTAAGATATACATGTATACCTCTTGAGTCATTTGCCTTTCATGCAAATCTATATATATGGACTCAATTGTGTTTAGGGATATGTATGTATACTTCTTGTGTTGTCAAAACATACATATACCTTGAAATATATTTTTTTTAATAAAAATTTTGTGGTGATGTTTATGTTTTCAAAATTTATGATAATTTTCACATTGTCTTATTTAAAAGAATATTGAGCTTCATTGCCTTTTTCATGTGATTTACACATATTTCATGAAAAATATTTTTATTTTATTCCTTATTTGAAGGATTCCGTACTAGTTTTCAAACATCTTCATTTAACTAGTTCGAGTTCTTCATGTGGTAGATTATATGATGTATACACTTAAGCTTATTTTTCTATTGGTATCATTGGATATTTTCAATTGGTATCAATATGAACGTCTTTTGTATATACTCATATTTGTTTTCCCATATATGTATGTATCAATTTCATTTGGTATACTCATTTTTCATACATATATATGAGTTATTTGTGCTTGAGTTAAAATTTTTTACATGTTTAAAGAACAAAGTTATTTATGATAAGAAAATAAATATTATAAGAAAAATTCTCAAGATTTGTTTTATTGAGAAAATTAAAAATTTTGTTTTATGAGAAAAATTCAAAATTTTTGATTTGTATTGCCTATATGCAAGGAGAGCTTAACATCTCTTCTACATATAGATTCATGTTGAGTGTATTGTATATTGAGGAGCTTGACAACTCTTCTTTATGTGGTACACGTGTGTAGGGGGAGCTTCACATCTCTTCTTATGCATTACATATTATACGTTATGTGAATTAGAGCTTGTCATCCCTCTTTCATGTAATGTATATGTGTAGGGAAGTTACTTAACCGTCTTCCTCTTCATGAATGTATATCGCATATAACCTTTCTTGATTGATTTGGTTTACCCCTTCTTTGGTTCTTTGTTTATGACAAAAAGGGGGAGAAAATTTGATGATTTTGTTTTTTACTTTAACCTCTTTGTTGATGATTGACAAAAAGGGGAGAGAAGTATTTGAGATATATGCATTTTTTTTTGGTTAAAGGATTTATGTTTATGCATATATGTTTTGTTGTGCAAAGTGGAGAAAAAGATTTTGTGATTTTGTTTTATGCTTGATTAGCATGTTTACTCCTACATTTGCATACATGTTATGAGCATACATTGCATATTTGTTATTTGTTTGTTATGCATGAGTTAAGGGGAGCTTCTTTGAAGCTTTACTTTAATCCATGCATATATAACTTCATGAGTTTTGTCATCATCAAAAAGGGGGGAGATTGTTGGCCCAAAGGCCCATCACTCTAGTTTTTGATGATGATCAACTCATGTAGTTATGTTTACTAATGATCTTGTGTTTAATTAGTGACAGATTTATGATCAAGATCTTAGTAGGTGCATAGCTTCAACAAAGGATTTGAAGTCAAGTTTTGGAGCTAGCACGGGTTTGGACCAGGTCAAGAAGATGAGAAGGCTTCAAGAGAAGACTTCAAGAAGATGAAGACTTGTGTCTAGGTATAAGATTTTTGTTTTTAGTTAAAATGTAAAGGATAGAGTAGTTGGTGGATTGCTCAAGTACATATACACACACACTCTTGATAGTTTTATTTTTACAAAAGATTTTTACTTTGGAAATATACTATTTTGGTTTTGGTGTTTCTCATGTACATGTTTAAACCAAAACCATATTTAGAGCTTAATGCTAAAAACATAGATATTTCATCTTAATTGTGTAGTGGATCATATCCATACACACTATGCTTTATTGAATTCAAAAATCTTGTTTTTGTATCATGAAGAAGTTTGGAAAACAAGTTTTAGAAAAATACTAGTTTTCATTTAAGCCAATATTTCCAACTTACAAAAATAGTCCAAATCACTTGTAACATGCCTTGATTTTGTGCAAGCATGTTTGTTTATCAAAGTATATTGGTAAAACTATCTTTGTAGATTTTTCAGTATTTTATGGGATTTTATTTAAATCAAAAAGACCAAGTTTTAATCCCTAGATTTTCTGTTCCAGACTTCAGCCAGTCGACTAGTCGACCGACCAAGTCGACTAGGGCTGAAGTCGGTCGACCGACTCGGTCGACCGACGTGCACAGACGTGCACGCCAGCTTTGCAGGATGGCCGGCCGACCGACCCGGTCGACCGTCCAGAGAGCTCTGCTCTCTGGAAAGGCCCCGGTCGACCGTGCGGTCGACCGGACAGAGAGATTGCTCTCTGTATCCTGGCTCGGTCGACTGCCCGGTCGACCGATGGCTCAAACGGTCTGAAATATGACCGTTGGCCGGTCGGCCGGACGGTCGACCGACAGGCCTGACAGAACCCCAACGGCTAGTTTTTCTGAGCCTATAAATTTGGGGGTTTGGGCATTGTTTTCACTAAGATTTGGAGAGTGTTTTTGAGCCAGTTTTTTCAATCCTTTTCAGAGGTTTTTCTCCACAAATTTGATAGCAAATATTTCCTATCTAAAGGGAAGATTTTATCAAGAGTGTTTAAAGTGATTCTTTGAGTTTTCCTCCACCATTCTCTTCCTTGTTTTTCTCACACAAACACTTGAGCATCCATTGATTATTCATTCTATAGGAGTGTTGTAGTGAGAGTGCTTTTAGGTGATCAAAGTGTTGTGATCACCAAAGATCTTTTCTTTGTACTTTGAGGAGGCGGGCAAGTGTGCTCGTGGTGGTTTAGAGTTCGGTTGTAAACTCTTGGTTTGAGGTGCGGCCTCGGCGAGCTTGTGGGGCTTGCATGTGTACGGGCTAGAGAGAGTCCGAGAGCTTGTAGGTGTTGCGGCACCGGGTGATCCATTGGGATCGATTATAGTGGAAATCCTTCGTGTGTCGAAGGCGGGGATGTAGAGCAAGTATGCTCGAACCTTGAAACAAATCCCTTGTATTTGTGATTGCTCACTCTCTCTCTCTCTCTTTGTCTCTTTGTTTATATCTTGCATACTTTTATTGTGTTTATTCTTTATATGCTTGATATTCATTGTGGCTATATTGATATACTTGCTTGGGATTGTTTGCTAACACTTGTATTCAACCAAGAGAGCCAACGCGGCACCTCAACCCTTATCTAGGGGAATCTAGAGGAGTTTGTCCAGAGCCCTTCACGAGGAATTCGGCAACACTCGTGTGTTATACGTGGTGTTTAGTTTAAATAGTTTGTTTAGGTCATAATAGTTTTTTTCTTCCGCATTATTTGGCATTAAGTGACCATTAGATTAGCCATCACCTATTCACCCCCCTCTAGGTGAACCTACACTTTATAAGCGAAAGCCTATCATCCTCCGAGAAAGAAGATTTAATATCTCTTGTGCGAGAGTATATAGATGTTTTCGATTGAAATTATGAGGACATGCCTGGGCTTGATCCTCGAGTGGCTATGCATCGCCTTAACATTAATTCGAACGTAAAACCAGTCAAACAGCAACAGCGACGGTTTCGTCCAGAAATAATGGAAGCAATCTAGTCAGAAGTCAAGAAGCTTATAAACTCTAGCTTCATTAGGGAGGAGCAACATCTTGATTGGGTAGCCAATATCGTCCCCCTTATCAAGAAAAACGGAAAGATCCAAATTTGCATTGATTTTCACGATCTAAAAGAGGCTTGTCCCAAAGATGAATTTCCTCTCCCAATCACGTATGTCATGGTTGACAATACGTGCAGGTTTGAGAAAATGTCCTTCATGGATGGATTCTCAGGGTATAATCAAATCAAAATGTATCCTGATGATGAAAAATATTCTTCTTTCAGGACACCACTGGGGGTCTATTGTTATACTGTCATGCCCTTCAGACTGAAGAATGCAGGGGTAACATATCAGAGAGCTATGAATGCAATTTTTCACGAGCACCTGCGTAAAACAGTAGAATGCCACGTTGACGACATTGCAGTGAAAAACCGCATCAAAGGGGACCACATAGCCGATCTAAAGACAATCTTTGAAATCATGCAGGCCATCAGTTGAAGATGAACCCCACCAAATCCTTCCTGGGGGTGGCCAGCGGTAAATTCTTAGGGTTTATAGTAACATCCAAAGGAATTCACTTAGACCCAGAAAAAGTTCGCGCTGTCCAGGAGATGTAACCTCCAAGGAATCTCAGGGAGCTTAGAGGATTGCAAGGACGACTAGCATACATCCGAAGGTTTATCTCAAATCTCTCCGGAAGATGCCAACCCTTTACCAAATTGATGAAGAAGGGTGTCTCATTCATCTAGGATGATGCTTGCCAACAAACATTCGAGGAAATCAAACGATACCTCACGCAACCACTGGTCCTTACAGCTCCGGTGTCAGGAAAACTTTCCTGATATACGTTCGAGCAATGGATCATTCTTTAGGAGCTTTGCTAGCCCAGAATAATGATCAAGGACATGAGCAAGCAATTTATTATCTGAATAGGACTATGATCGGAGCCAAGCATCGGTACAACCCGATCGAAAAGGAATGTTTGGCATTGGTGTTCGCTGTCCAGAAAATGCGACACTACTTGGTGGTCTAGACTATAAATGTCATATCAAAGGTCAACCCTTTGAGGTTACTCATGACAAAGCCATCGTCACTAAACGGTCGACTGGTAAAATGGGTCATACTGCTATCCCAATATGAAATGCGCTTTTTACCATAAAAAGTCATGAAGGGACAAGCGGTGGCGGATTCCTGGTTGAGCATCCAGATCCGAGAGCAACCAAACTTCATGAGGATCTCCCAGACGAAGTCGCTAAAGTTTGTCTGACCCAGACATCTTTTGAAAGACAAGTCTGGTAACTCTTCTTGACGGTGCATCGAGAATAGGTCCACAAGGGCATGTCATAGTAGGAGTGGGGGTAGTACTGGTCTCCCCACAGAACTATGTGGTCCCTCGAGCTTTCTCATTAACCGAGCCCTGCTCCAACAATGTGACGGAATACAATGCCCTCTTGATTGGAATGTAAATCGCCAATGAGATCGGCATTAAAAATCTGAAAGCATATGGTGATTCTAAACTCATCGTTAACTAAGTTCGCGGGGAGTACGAAGTCAGACATGAAGACTTAATACCCTATTACAACGTAACTATCTCTATGGCCTTGAAGTTCGGAAACTTTTACATCGACCATGTACCACGCCAGCAAAATGTGCATGCAGATACACTGGCATCTCTCGCTGTCTCATTAGCCCCTCCAGCTAGAGCGGTAGAGAAAATACTTATCTACAGCCATAACTTGTATTGTCCGAGGGTCACTGTTGAAGATCACCAAAAGCCGACAGAAGACTGTCAAGCCAAAGAAGCTTATGAGATGTTAATGGTCCAGAGCATAGAGATTGGCGATTCCCTTACATCGACTATGTCTTGTACGGCATCCTGCCTGATGAGGCCAAAGAAGCGGCTGTAATTAGAAGAAAAGCCCCAATTTCTACTATAATGTGATCACACGAACACTGTATCGCCGATCGCATGACGGGATCCTCCTCCGCTGCCTATCACAAAAGGAGGCAGGAAGTACTCCAAGAAGCACATGATGGTATGTGTGGAGCTCATCAACCTAGTCTAAAACTTGGAGATCTGCTCCGAAGACTGGGATATTATTGGCCTAAGATGATCCCGGATGCCATCACTTATACCAAACGATGCTACGCCTGCCAAGTCCATGGTGATTTCATTCATCGAGCACCAGAATATCTCCGCTCTACAACCTCTACCTGGCCATTTGAGATGTGGGGGATGGACGTAGTCGGGCCTATCAGTCCACCATCATCAAGAGGACATCGGTCATCTTAGCTATAATCGATTACTTCTTTAAATGGCCGAAGCTATTCCTTTGAGGGAGGTAAAGACGTCTGATGTGATCAAATTCCTGAAGCATCACGTCATCTATCGTTTTGATATGCCAAGACAAATTGTCCATGACAACAGACCCCAATTCGTCAGTCAAGCTTTTCAGATGTTCTGTAATAAGTTCAGAATCCAGAGTGTGTCCTCAACGCATACTACATAGCTGCTAACGGCCTCGCAGAAGCTTTCAACAAGACTATTGGAAAAATTCTCAAGAAATTCATCTCGAAAAGCCAACATGACTGGGACGACAGATTAGGTGAATGCTTATAGGCCTATTATACAATGGTTCGAACCCCAATGAAGGCTACACCATTCTCTTTGGTATATGAGTGTGAAGCTGTGCTCCCATTAGAAATTCAAATCCCATCTTTACGCGTTGCCTTGACAACCGAGATGACAAATGAAGAGAAGCATCGATTGTGACTCTAAGAGCTAGAAGCTTTAGATGATAAACGTCTGCAAGCTCAACAGCAAATCGAGCTCTATCAAGCTCGAATTGCCAGAGCCTTCAACAAGAAAGTCAAGGAATGAACCTTCAAGAAAGGTAACTTGTCTTAACTGTCAGAAGACCTATGGTGATGACACAAAGGCAAAAGGAAAATTTCAACCCAAATGGGAAGGACCATTTGTAATAGAGTCGGTCTACTCGAATGGAGTGTATCGCCTCATAATCTCAGATGGTGATACACTTATGATGTTAATCAATGGTAAATTCTTGAAAAAATACTATCCTTGATAGCACTCTTCCCCATGATCAAGTTAATACTACACCTCTGATCAAAACTCCATATCAAAGAAGAGATTCTTTCCTTTACTGGATCACATCACCGTAGATCAGTGTCAAGCTAATCAAGTACTGGCTGCATCATGATGTATGAGGTAAATATTGAGAAAGAAACAAAATGTGAAACTTTGTTTTAGCTTAGTTACTCTTCTGATTGATATCTGACACCTCCAACGGCTAAGGATAGAGGAAAATGTTGCATTTAAGCCCAACATAAGTCTTCGACAACTCATCAGGCTGAGGGGAATAGCATGGCTAGCCTAACTCAAATGATAGTTAGTAAAGGTACGCTAAATCTGTTGATAGCTGAGGATTTACTAAAATCCTAGTGGACTTGGTCCCACTCTCTCCTTTAAAATCTCTTACCAATTCTCACCCACAAAATGGTAGGACCACAAAAATACCAGTATTCATCTCCCTAATGAAATGAACTGGATTCTGTCAAGTTAACATTAAACCTCTGACAAATTAGATTTTTCAATCCCCAATGGATTCTGTCAAGTTAATATTAAACCTCTAACAATGAAATTCTTTAAAAGTCCTCGACGCTATGTTAATGGTACACTCTAACGGCGAATTTCCCATGTCCCTAGGAAATCAATGGTTGTCACGTTAGTATTAAACCTCTAACAGTTCAGTTTACTTTCCACCAAAAATCTGTACCAATTCTCTTCCATAGAGTGATAGGTCCACAAATGCAATCATTGTTATGTTAACACTATACCTCTGACAATGAAAAATTTAATACTCCCTATTGAATACGAACTTCACTTGTCCCTCCTCTACATGGAGTAGCCAGTCTTTAAATTTGTCAAGTTCAAAATTACACCTCTGACAGTCTAAACTTCACTTGTCAATTCTCATCAATAGAATGATGAGTCTTCAAATTGCTCCTATCGCAAATTAATTTTCATTAAGTTAATATTATACCTCTGATAAATTACTGTTAAGTTCAACACTACACCTCTAACAGTGATCAAGCTGCTGCCAAGTTCAATATTAAACCTCTGACAGTCACTTTCCCTCAGGCTTCCGTATCGAAGCTGAGATGAGCGATGCTAAGTTTAACATCACACCTCTAGCGTTCAGTTCATTGCTAAGTCAACATTACACCTATGGCAATGACTTTCCCTCGAACTTCCTTATCGAAGTCGAGATGGCTAATGTCAAGTTCAAAATTACTTCTCTAGTATTACCTTCACTGTCAAGTTTAACATTACACCTATTACAGTGGTGTTTTCAGTTTTTCCAAACGAAGCTGAAACGCTTATTGAGTCAAGTTATTACCACACCTCTGACTCACGTCCTTGTCAAGTTAATATCACACTTCTGACAAGATTTAATCAACCCATTAAGTTAGTATCACATCTCTAACGGTAAAAGTTCTCCTAGAGCCCCGCTGGTCTAGTTTCACTTGTTATTCTCGTCAATAGAATAACAGGTCTACTTAAAAATTTGTTAGGTTAACGTTATACCTCTAGCAGTGTTTTCATTAACTCCCCAGCTGAGTCCTAGTCAAGTTAATACCAAACCTCTGATGAATAATCATTTGTAATCCTCCGTGGGAGTGCAAATTTTACTTGTCATTCTCATTTATAGATTGGTAAGTCTACAGAAATCATCCTACTCCTGTCAAGTTAATATCATACCTCTAACAGCATTCGTAAATTCTTGAAACGAGATTGTTTACCAACTTTGACTTGTTTATTATCATATTTTTAGCAAGTCAAGAGTTCTTACTTCTACTTGTCTGATTTTCAATGTGAAAAAGGAATTCAAGACAATATAAGAAGATAAGAAAAGTGTCACTTTTATTAATATTCAAACATATGAAAGTGATACAAGATGCTCTCTTATACAATAAGATTGAGTGTTACAATAAAAAAGTACAAAGAAGTCCCTCTCTCCCAGTAAAAGGCTCACTACTTAAGGCATTTTCACCACTCCAAATACAAGATGTTTGGAAGAGCGCCGAAGAAAGGCTGATCAATAATTGAGATGATCGGGTGCTGAGGCATGATGTAAACATTGAAGGAGCCCATCGCTGACCAAGAACAATGGTGTTTCTTGAGGTCGAAATGCAAAACAACCTTCTGATTCCACCTGACCAACTGGTGTGGGCCGTAATCCTTCATTGATGAACATCTCTACTACCAGAAAGTCATCTAATGAGCATGAGTTTTTCCTCGATGTCACTTCTCGCAGTAAGATTGGTGAAGGAGGATCCGAGACCTTACAGATCACGTCCTCTTTCCTGTGACCAGCAAGAAGACCATACCCACCACCATATCCACTGTGACCATGAATAACCCAGGGTATCGTTGGTGTGTCATGTCCACTAAAGGCCTTGACGGATGCCATTAACCGCGCGAATTCTCGTCGCCCATGGACAGGAGCTTTGATTCCCCGAATGCTCGCCAATCGAACAAGTTCGCTGGTCGAAATATTCTCCCAAGAGCCCAACGAAGATACAAAAGGCTGACTTAGATGGCTAGAATCTGCAAGAAACAAAAAACCAGAAAGTTAAGATTCTGTTAAGGCAGAACCAAAAAAGTTTATGGGGAGACACGGTTGAAGTCGTGAACTTCAGATGCGGATTTAACCAGCGCAGATCTGAACGCGGTCTGGTTTTAGATCCGCGTCCAAGATACAAGACGCGAGGTAAACCAGACACAAAAGTCGGCCACACCCGCGGTTGAGAAACGGGAGTTTGCCACATCCAAGTCCAAGGGCCTTGAAAGAATTAAAATTCTCTAAGTCAAGAACCTCAAACGCGGACTTTATGTACAAAGTTCGCGTCTCAAGATCCAGGTACAGAGTTCATCCACTCGCATTCAAAGGATTTTGAGTTAAAATCAAAGGTCAATCGACTCACGCTTCATCAAGAAGCCAAAAAGATGCGACTTCTGAATAACTAGCGATCAGTCAGACCTCAAGAGAAGATCAAGAAATCAAATCTCTTTAAGGAGTAAGAAAACAGAAATCCAGAGGGACTGAGTATTTCATGGCCACAAGCGGTTACCCGTGAAAGAACCCTCGAGAGGTTGAACTGTATGCATCAAGACATAGCCGTAAAGGATACTTAAAGCGATGCTTTTTGATCTTGAAATCACTTGACAGTGATAAGCCTTAGAAAAGGTTAAAGGAAAGCATGAAAGCTTTGAGTTTTTGCTTTTTATTGGAACACATCTCCTTGAAGGGAAGATAGACAAAGTAAGATGAAGACCCTCAGAGTGTATGCTCTCAAAGGGAAACAGTCTAACTAATGGACTGTTAAGGGGGATGAAGCCTATTTATAGGCAAGCCATGAGGCTTACAATTAATGGCATAAAAATCAAAACCATCAGCCTTAATTCTCGTACAAACATCAAGTCCAATAAGGAGCTAATGCGTGGATTTTCGCTTCGGGAAACATCAAAGAACACAAGTCCCCAATCGTCAACGCCGACCTGGCATGAAAAGATCCAACAAAATCTTTAAGATGGGCTGCATGTAATGCTTAGGAAGCAGCGTCAAACGCAGACTCAAAGGCCGTGTCCACAAGTCCGCGACCTTTCATACCTACTGAAGAGTCCACAACCACATCTCTGTTATTAAGAATGCAAGTTCGTACTTCAAGGTTGCGTCCTCTCAAAGGACCAGAGTCGCGTCTCTGTTAAATCAGAGTCGCGCCCTCATCAACCAGTTGAGGCTCGCGCGTCATTCTTGAGGGGCCCAAAATCGCACCTCTACTGCAGATGATATTCACGTCCCAATCATGAACTCAGTACAGCCTGAGTTTGAGACCTGTCAAGGGACCAGAGCCGTGTCTCTATTGAGCCAGTGCTGCATCCCCATCAACCAGCTGAGACCCGTGCGTCAATCTTGACGAGCCCAAAATCGCGTCTCCATTGCGTCCTGAATTCTACTTCCTGACAGAATCAAGGGCCGCGTCCATGAATCCACGTCCTTTCATGAATATGAAAGTCGTGTCCCCTTTATTGAAGAACACAAATTCGCGTTTTAGAATAACGCCTTTTTGTCTTTGAGTCAGAGCCACGTCCTTATCGAAAAGAAAGGTTCGCGCGTCTTCCTTGATGAGCCTGAAGGCATCTCCAGTACTGAGTCAGAGTCACATTTTTCAGAACCGTGTCTCCGTTATGAATGAGAGTCGCGTCTCACTCAAGAACTCAGACACGGATTACGGTTATGAAAACTGAGTTCGTCTATAGCCAGCAAAGAAGCTGAAAGGATAAAGATAAGACAAAATTCTGAAGACTTTTATTATTTGATTTGAAAATTATAAAGGTAATACAGACACTCTTATTTAACAAATGGAGTGTTATAAAAAAAAGACAATACAAAAAAGAGAAGAAGGCTAATAATCCTACCTCGCCAGGAACGGATTTGTTCCCAGAGGCGATGCATCTTGTGGTGACGTCCTCTTTCAGCCTCCACCAGAGCTTGGACCTGCAACTCTTCCTCGGACAAAAATCTCTTCGTAGCCAGTTGCGATTGAAGAGACTCCAACCTGGAGGAATGAGCTGAAAGGTTTTCTTGCACCTGTGCCCTGACAGTTTCCAGCTCTTCTAATCTTTTTCTAGCCACAACAAGTTTCTGCTCATTAGTCTTGATCAAGACTTGCGCCCTGACAATGGTAATTCGAGCAGTGGTGATAACTTGTTCTGCACTCTGTATGACGATTTCATATTCCTTGGAATCGCCAATCAGTCTTTGGTGGTCAGCTTGAAAATGCTGGAGATGGCGGGTCTCTTTAGCTATTTGCTCCTCTATCTCCTTTCGCTCATATTCTTGAGCGGTAAGAAGCTTACTCAGTGTTGACTGAGCCTCATCCATTGAGCCAGCATTCTCCAGAGCCTTGAGTTCCTTCAGATGGCTCCCCAATTGTTCAACCAGCATCAAGCATGCCCTAACTTGTGAAGGATTTCCAGTATGACCAATGTTCTCAATCTGATTTTCGAGAAGCATCTGGGCAAACTCGAAAGAACTGCCCCCGGAAAGGATCAAGTGGACGCAGGACCTCATGGAAGAAAAAATTGTTGCACCATCTGACGTGCTAGCTCTTCCATGATGTCATTAGCTGGAGATAACCCTACTGATGTACTCCTGGACCCCTTTCCATGACAGGATGAGAGACGGTAACCAGTTCAACTTTCTCAGGGGTGAGGCCGACAATAGGCTCGTCAGACACTGAAGTAGCCACCGATACCTCCAAGATAGTTATTATTGTAGCAGCTTCCACTACAATAGAAGCAATAGCAAACTCTATGGCACTGAGTTCCCCCGGCCGAAGTTTGAACTGTGCTCTCTTCTACACCAATGCTTGTCGTAGAATTCTCTACTTGAGCTATCCTAGTGCTCCCTGCGAACCACAATAGTAAATGTCAATAGTAATGATAAACAGAGAGTGTCCAATACATCAGTACTCTCTTACCAAGTTGAGGATCTGTAGATGACAAATCCCTGGGTTGGCTACTCGGGAATGAGGGTCCTCCGACCTCGGCAGTTGCACCCTCATGAAGCATCCCGGTAGTGGGAGCCTCAAGGCCCTCCTGTTGGGCCAGCTCTTGGATCATCTCCTCAATATGAGAAGAAGTTGTGGCTTCACTATTGGCAACCTGCCCTGTAGAAGAAAGTCAAAAGAAGATGTTAGATCTCATTCCTAACCTGATGAAGAACCGGTTCAGGAAGACAAAGAAAATACCTTCAGTAGCAGCAATCATTACTATCGGCGAAGCTGTCATAGGGTCGTATCCCAGTATCTCTTCCTCTGAGATCTGCGAGAATTTGCTTGTGTCAGGAAAAGCGGGTTCATCGCCAAAATCGACTTCCTCGCCTGAATAATATCCATGTTCTTCGGATGAGGAAGACGACAACTCAACACAGGAGGTCTCAGCAATCGGAACCTTACCGCTAAGGACCCGAGTGGTAGGGCTGGGTTCGATAACCTGTGAGGCGGGCATTGATACACTGGGAGACCCAGGCTGCTGTACTTCCACCCTTGTCCTATGAGCTGAAGAAGACTCAGGTTGGGCCGAGATTCCCGGAATCTCAACGCCATCCCTCCCCACCAAGTCAACTTCGGGTCGCTCGGCCTCTTCAGCTACGAGAGGTTCACCCGCAAGTTCCCCCTCTTCTAAGATCACGGGGCCTCTGTTGCGCTGACCGCGGGAGTGAAGGACGGGGATTTCCTCCTCCTCTTCTTCTTCTTCCCTCTCTCCTCAACACCAGAAAGAACTACTTTGGACATCAAAGATTCGACCTCCGATTCCTTCCTAGCCTTCTTCGGGGTAGGCTCACCCTTGAAAATAGAGCCGTGGGAACATTTGGACACAGCCTGCCGACTCTTTTTAGCAGGCTGCCCTTGAGGTGTTGCTGTCCTTGGTCCCATCCCTGCTTCCCCTCCTGTTTCCCTCTCGGCTGCCTGGTACTCGTCCATACCTCGTATGCGTTTGTTGGACTCCAACTTGTCCTTATAAGATGCCTTGATGCTCTTAATGCAAGAGGTATTTATCCCGAAATCAGGCATCCTACTAGCCAAGGAGTACCAGGTATAGAAACTGAGGCTGGTATAACCATTGGGCGTCTTGTGAGGCAAGCTGATGACAGCTTTTGTCCCTCTAGCTATACTATAGTACCATGCCCAAGCGCCTTCAAATAAATTCCCGCTGAAGTAGAGGCCAACGTTGGGGTTGCCGACATATAATTGATCATAATCGAACTGCCGAGCAAAACGGCTAGGCATGTAAGGCTCGATCGTACACGAATTTCTTTGCCGGAAGATTAGATATCCAGGCCGAATATTGATCAGCCACCAGAAGACTCTTGATGGCAGCCTTGTGAAATCATCTAGTCCCGCAAGGTCAGCAAACTTATCCCTGTAAGACGCATCAGCAATCTCGGGGAAGCAGCGGTCGAGCTGGTAGTTCGAAGCGTTCAGAATGCACTTCCGAACAAAGAACATGTAATAGTTAGACCAGCTTGAATTCTCCAACTTCTGTACGAAGGGAACAAAGCCTGCAGAAAGAGGCACCGCCATCATCAGTGAGGGGCAGTGCATAACATACCAGGCCATCAGATACGTATATGGAAGTTCGATCCTGGGGTTAGGGTCTTCACTTCCAACCTTCCCTCCGAATCAACCTCTGGCCTGCCCTTAGAGTCTACAATGGCCTCCACTTGGCACAGGCTTTTAAGAAGAGCCCGTAATCCACTCTGAATTCTGGCAACCATCGCTAGAAGGAGAGCGATAGATTTTCCGTAGGCCAGCAAGACCGCCGGGTACACCACATCGGCAACAATTACTTTATGCGGTAGCATTGGCACTACACAACGCTTCAGCCATAGCATGAGGAAGCCCGCCAACAGAGCCCGGTCAGAAATGGGAACTCGGGCCTGGTGATGAAAACTTTCAAAGACCGTATCAGGTCTGAAAGTGTCCTCAATCGACTTAGTGGTAAAAGAGCTTGCAGAGGCATTGATCCTCTCAGCGATTTCCGCTTCAGTGTAAGGAGCCAGATTGGTCACTGGGCTATCCTTCTCATTTATGCCGTTGAACAGATAGCTCGCCCAGGATATCTGCTTGACACCCTTGTTCCTCTAGGAGGATATTTGGCCATAGATGTGAAAGTGGCATAACACTTCCCAATAGGTCTCATACGTCTGCGGGTGCTCTTTCTTTTTAGGAGGTGGAGCTCCTCAGAGGTCGGGACGTATTCTTCATAAGGGGCATCTCCCATAACTAGCCCCGAAACCTCATACAGTTCATGAAGAGCAAGCCCCATCTCTCCGACTGGAGTAAAAAAATATGCCCGTCAGAGAATTATAGTGCTCCAGGACACCATAAAAATTGTGGGAACTTTACGGGAGGCCATACTGTATGACCCTGACCGAGTGATATAGTCCCACCTGTTGCAGCAGAGCCCCGAGCTCAACAAGAACAAATCCAACCATCCTACCCCACCAAGATTTGTTGGTAGAATGGACCCATCCGAGCGGATGAAAATCGACGGGATGTCACCCCTAACTTTCAAAAATTGATTGATGAAAGTGGCGCCAAGCTGAGGGGTTTCTCCTTTCAGGTACTCAGTCCTCACTAGCCCGGGAAATAAACTGAAGACCTCTGGGAAGTTCTGTCTCTTCAAGACGTTTTGCACATACCCTCACTTCGAAGAAATCTGATCAGGGAATTATCTTCTTAGAGCTGGCTATAGGATTGTTAAAGAATCCAATAAATTTGTAATCTCCAAGTCAATGTTTTCTTTTGAAAGTGTTTTGTTTGTGTTCTGGCTCAATGTAATCAATCCTTCTGATAATAAAACCTCTATTTCTGTTGCATTAAACATTGAGTCTTCTGATATCTGGAATGGTAGATTGGGACATATCAACTTTAATTTCATCAAGAAAATGATTAACTTGAATCTCATTTCTAAATCCTCTTTTGACTCAACTTCTAAATGTGAAATATGTGTTCAAGGCAGTTGTTGGAGAGATTTCGTTCCTCTTTTTAAATTAACCGCAAGCGCACGGTCGTTCGATTGTAGCACTTGAGGGTCCATCCATAGGGACAGGTGGTTCTTACGGTTTCAACACTTCTAGGCAAATTGGGTTAAAAAAATGAGAATTGGGTGGTTTTCTAAACTAAATGTTAATCTCGGGAAAGTCAAGTCAAGCGCCTAGGATCGAATCCCCTAAACTAGAATCCAGTCAATCTCGATCTCTGTACCAGTCTGCTACAAATCATCAAATCTCTACTTCTAGTAAGCAAACTAAGTCTGGACACTAGATCTAAGCACAGAATATTGTCCACATTAATGATCCATCAAAAGTAAATAAAATCGATAAGTTAAATTAAATACAGAAAGAGCAGTAAAAACCCTAATCATGGACCATAAACCCCAGACACATAACCTGTCAAATACCTAATCATTTTAGAAATAATCTCTTAAAAGTAGCAGGTCAGTTGGTGAGGCCAAAACAACTCCAAATAGAAGATTAGAGATTGAGCACACGAAAACCTAGCCTAGGTTCATCTCTCCTAAGAACTAGAAATTAGTGACACTTGTTCAAACTAATAACAATATACTTTCTAATAAATCAAATATAACTACCTTACTAATTGTTGACACTCAAAAAAGACAAAATCTCAGACAGCTTTTTAATCGGTCCTAAATGATGTCTAACTTGTCGACATTTATAAAATACAAGTCGCAGACAAGTTGACGACCAGTTTCTACCCATCCCTGAGGGACAAATCTGTGACTTGGACTCTACTGATCTAGTGAAGCAGATAGTAAGCCAATGTCGCCTTTGAAGAGAGCTAAGCAGGCCTAAGATGTTGAGTTATTTTAACACTTAGCATCGCATGAACTCAAGGGGATAACCTCGCCTGAGAGGCTAATTTTGCCTAGATTCACCTTGAAGCTCTCCACAGAGAGCTAACTTACAGTTTCGCCTGAAGCTAATTCTATCTTCGCCGGAAGCTTTCTTGATAGTTTCGCATGAAGCACTTCATAGTTCACAGAGAGTTAACTTACAACTTTGCCTGAAGCTAATCTAGCTTTGCCGGAAGCTAATTCTAGCTTTACCGAAGCTTTCTTGATAGCTTCACATGAAGCTCTTCATAGCTCCACAGAGAGCTAACTTACAGCTTCTCCGGAAGCTAATTCTAGCTTCACGAAAGCTTTCTTGATAGCTTCTCATGAAGCTCTTCATAGCTCCACAGAGAGCTAACTTACAGTTTCGCCTGAAGTTAATTCTAGCTTTGTCGGAAGCTTTCTTGATAGCATCTCATGAAGCTCTTCATAGCTCCACAGAGAGCTAACTTATAGCTTCGCCTGAAACTTATTCTAGCTTCGTCGGAAGCTTTCTTGATAGCTTCGCATGAAGCTTTTCATAGCTCCACAGAGAGCTAACTTACAGCATCTCCTGAAGCTAATTATAGCTTCGCTAGAAGCTTACTTGATAGCTTCTCCGAAAGAGGCTATCTCTGCATGAGAAAACTAACTGCCCCACTAAGTTAGTGAGGGGAGTTAATGGGTAGTTACACCCATGATCCCTCATTAAGAGGAGCCAATTAAGGAGAGTTAATGAGTAGTTACACCCATGATTCCTCATTAGGAGGAGACAATCAAGGGAATCATCACTCCCTATTGATCCTACACTAATAGGCTAGGCTTAGGGTCTTGAAAAGATTCAAGTCCAATAGGCTCAAGGTCTTGAAGAAATTCAAGTCCAAGAGGCTTTATGAAGAGCATAAACTTTTTTGGTGGCTTCAAAGCTTAAGCCAACAAGAGATCTACTCTCTCGCTTCTAAGAATTTAGAGAATCACTTCTCTAATCCTATAAGGATCAATTTAGGGTGCTAATACCCTAAGATCTTCCTCCCTCTCAAGGAATTCTGGAACAAGGCGAGAAGGAATTCCTAAGTAGAAGCATTTGAAGATCGATCGCTCGCATCTTCAATGGGATAAAGTGGTCGCGCGCTGATTAGACTCCCACTTGCACACTTCCCTAAAAATCTCAGAGGAGATCTACTTGTAATTTTCTTTTTCTTTCTATAAAGAAATACTTTTAATTTTGCTCCTCCCATATTCTTTTGTAAGTTTTCCCACGAATCAATTTTCAATGGAAAACAAGATGGCGACTCTGCTGGGAAGAGCATTCTCCACTGCTGAGAATCAAGTGTCACAATGCGATGATCAGAGCTTCAGGTCTATTGCCGAGACATTGGTCATTCACTTTGACCAAGAGGAGTTGAACAACTTCTTTCTGCGGGTAGCACAAGCCCCCTACATGTGCGCAAGGAGGACAGCGTAGCGAGAGCCCCTTTGACTAACACTTAAAAGCAAGTCTCTGTTGAGATAAATAAGGCTCTCTGCAAGCCTATTACAGTCTCAGGCGAAGCTAAACAGATTCTATGCGAGTCTAGCATAGTCTCAGCAGAGACTAATATAACCCCGCGCCAGCATGTTAACACTGTGCGCGAAGCTATAAAGGCTTCTTGTGAACTTAAAACAGCCTTTGCAAAGCTACGTGGATTGCAAAACATGTAGTCGCATGCGAGGTTAAAGACAGATCTCTTGATTCAGCTTCCTACGAAGTTAAAATAGTTTCTAACTGCAAGGCTATTTTAGTTCTTCACAGAGCTAAGCCCCGCTTGTCCCGTGAGTCTAAGGCTAAAGCGCTTTGTGCTAACAGCAAGACTACTGCAGCCCCGCTTACATCATCAGCACTATTGGGCAGTGCTAGGCTCGCCGCTAGCGACAAAACCAAAGCACTAAGTGCTAAAGATCTTAGCCGTGAAGTTAAAAATGAAGCACCATTGAGTGCTAACAGTGAGGCTATTTCTTCCTCGCTCACATGAAGAACTTCGCACACAGAGCTAAGCTCGCCTTCAAAGGCAGAGCTAAAACAGTAGCTTCACCTTGCGAAGCTACTCTTTCAGGGAAAGCTATCCTAGCTTTGCCTATAGCCCAAAAGAAAGTCTTCACGGCTAAGCTCAGGGTTTCTCAATCCAAGCAGGCTAACATCCAGTTTTCCTAAGTCTCCATGTTGGATCAGTTGGACCTAGGTAACGCAAACTTGCGGGATTATCTGAGCAACAAGTGAAAACTCCGCTCTGAAGAGCCAGTTCACATCTCGCCATCCCAGTGCGGACACGCGGGGTATCAAACTGTGATGGCACATTCCGTCAACTATTGTTTGGGACTAATCCCTACAACTTCTCCTCCAAGCCAGCAGTCGGTGTTCAACCGGTTATCAGTTCAAACTTCTGAGAAATTCAAGTCTCAAAAGAAGAAGACAATAAAGGTGTCTCACATTGCAGATACCTCTGTCAACATGATAAGCAAAGGAAGGATTTTCTACGATCTTAAAGAAGGAAACAAGGGGTTTGCACTCCCTCATTCATTTCTCTAGGACCCGACTATAGCCCCGGCTTAGGTCAAGTTCTGGTCGAACAAAAGGGTGCCTTCCACGGTACGGTACCCTATAATTATAGACAACCTTCTTCCTCAGAAGCTATGTTGCTAGAACTATTGAGACACCAATTCTAATGGTCCGATGATGAAGAAAAAGCCAGCTGCTACGCTTTCTCCACCACCATCAGCTCTGTGCAGGCAAGGTTTGTATCAGCCAACATGGCTGATAAAAACAATGATGATGATCTCCCTCATCGCATGGAGGCACAGGAGCAGACTTCCAAGGCCCAGCAAGAAACCTTGGATAACATTCAGAAAATATTGGCTCAGCTCCTAACAAACTGGAAGAATGATAACACAACCGGTAATAATCACGAAAATAAGGAGAACAATAACAATGAACCTCCCAAGACTGATCATTCAAAGGAGGGCTCTTCAATCGATGCCAAAGTGATCAAAGGCATCAAAGCTCAGATCGCATCTCTGGCCCAAAGGGATGAAGTGAAGAAAGTAGGGGCAATCCGTCCTTACCCCTTAGAATGGGATTCAGTCCCATATCCGCCAAAGTTCAAGCCACCAACGTTGCACTCGTATGATGGCAAGAGCTCGCCAAATCAGCACATTTACTACTTTCAATCACAAAGTGGTAAGTAGTAGGTAATGATGCTATCATGGCCAGACTGTTCATTGGTATCCTAAAGGGGGTAGCCTTTGATTGGTTCAGGAGTCTCCCCACAAACTCCATCAACTCCTGGCTCAACTTGGAAACCCAATTCCTCTCCCAATTCTATGAGGATGATAACGAGGTAACCATAGACATACTCCTTTCGGCAGTCCAGAAAGAAGGAGAATCTGTACGGGATTATATAGAGAGATTTCGCAACCTTTCTCTCATATGCCCTAAGGTATGCCTTTGCCTATGTTGCTTCAGACGTGTAGGCATAACTTTCTCGACAAAGTGAAAGTTCGCATGGGCGCCATTAAAGCCCACACTTGGAAGGAGCTTATTGAACAAGCCAAGATAGCTGAAAAATCAGCTAAAAAGTTTGAGACCCCCAAAAGCAGGTGGAGAATCGACAATAAAAGCTATGACACGATTGAATCTTCTGATACATCAGCATTGGAAGTATATAGAGGAACTCGATCAAAGAAGGGTAACTTCAATAAAACTTTAGAGTATTAAAGACAATACTCCTTCAAAGATGAGCATGTGGTGACATTTTTCAACTTGCTTAACAAAGGCAACAAGCTCAAGTTGCCAGAGATTAGACGTCCAGACGAAGTGGGACGAACGAATGATCCCAACTATTATCTTTTCCATGGGTTGATTCATCATCCTACTTACAGATGCAATGTCCTTAAGGACAAAAACCAAGCACTGATTGAAGCGGGTGTTTTGACTTTGTAGTCAAAACATAAAAAGGCCACTGCCTAACTCCTATCCTGAAAGGGAGTCTGGAGGTAGTCAACTCAACTTTCAAAATCCATGGGTCTTATCCCATCAACGGCTAAAGTAATGGGACTCAAACCAGTCCAAAGCTATAGGCAAGTCTTGCAATGTCTCTCGCAGCAGATGAGCCCGCACCAGCAACTCCTCTCAGTAGCTCTGAAGAGGAGACAACCGTCTCAACCGCTATTTGATAGCCGACAGGCATTAGGTCTGTCAAATAATACTTGCGATAGTATAACCAGACCCCCGAGAGACACAACAGCCAACGACGTCAGGAAACGCGCAGGGGGTTGGAATATGTCATTCCACCAATCAATAAGGACAACCTTTCATAGTAGAGGCAATTTACTCGAGTGGAGCCTATCATTTAGCGAATCCAAACGGTTACACACTCCTGATGCCAATCAACGACAAGTGCTATCTATGATCACGTTAACAATATACATCTGATCAAGAAGTACTATACATGATCATGTTAACATTACACCTCTGATCATCAAGTCAGACTTGTCTGAATTTTTCATCTTCTCAAGGAGTCCTTTTACACGAATGGAATCA
>JAVJIF010016612.1:0-118518 GCA_038442645.1 Agave tequilana
CAGAGACTATAACTTGGAATTTACCACAACCCAGCCTCGACTCTTTGCCATCTGAGCTAGGCCACAAGAACAATTTTGGTTCTTGATAAGTATGTATTTATATATATAAATGAGAATGTTTCTAACCGTTTATGAATGAAATACTAGATTATTTTCATATACAGATTTTACCTTTAAGGAACATACCTCTCTCTTTTCCCCCATTTTTACCTCTTCAGAAATAGCTTTGAGGATATCTCATTCTAAAGAACAATTTTGTGGACAAGATAAAGTTTTTTAAATAATATTAAAAAGAGATTTGCTTAAAGAATATTTATACAATTGGCCGCCTTTAATCCAGGTACAGGTAGGTTCTGGCAATGGAAAGCACATTTGGCGAGAAAAACAATTGAAATTTCTTTTTGACATCAGACAAGAATTCGGACGTCTAATTCTTGGGACATCACTTTGACCCCACATCACTAATCAGTGTTCTAAAAAAAGGTTTAAGTGGCCGATGAATCGTCGCTTAAATGTTTTCGATCTGAAACCCAGAACTTGAAGAAAGCGGTCGAATTACTCAACCATGCGATTAATTCACTTAAGCGATGATTAAGCTCTAATCGATGATTAATTAGCGTCCGTTTAAACGTTATTCAATCATTTTCTAAATGGATTTGAATTTCAAACTCATTAAGCTAACTGAACTTAAACCTGATCCAATAATTGAGGATGTAAACTATCACGTGTTGGAGAATTATGGCTCGTGAGCCCTAAATTTATTTGTATCCTTGATCCTCCTGCGGCGATGACGAAGCTCCCGAATCTCACGAAGAAGCTCTCGATGCTCACGATGAAGAGACGAGGAAGCTTCAAAAGCTCTAATTTTATCTTTATCTCCCGAAGCTCATGACGGCGACGATCCTCTTTTGGAATTAGGGCTCCCGAAGCTGACGACGAAGAAGTTCATAAAGCGCTGATCCTTCTGTGACGAACTTCCCTTTTAACGGCGACCTCCCCTTGTGGTTGATTCTCCCACTGTAACCTCCCTCTTTGTCAACAAAGACCTCCCCCAGCGATCGACTTTCTGGTCAGCAACAAAGCATCGACGGCGGTCCTCCTGCGTCAACGGCGACCTCCCCTGATCAGCTCTCTCTCCTCCCCTTCGCGTGCATGTATTTTGCTCAGGTTCTTACTAATGGTCTTTATTTTTTTAATAGACTGAGGAGTGCCTCAAGCGTGAGAAGGATAGAGTTGCACATCACTTACAGTTGCATCTAGCAGTGAATCAAAATTGTTGAAAGTATGTTGCTTTAAAGAAAGAAATACATATATTGTTCATTTAAAAAATATTTTGATTATAATTGTGTTGTGGAGGTACATTGATGTACTTTGAACTGAATGACATTATTACTTTTTAAATTCCTTAGTACTAGCAATTTAATTTTCAAGTTATGTTTACTATATCTTTTATGCTTTTTTTGAGAGTTTATATAATTCATATGTACATGTTTTAAGTATTATAAATTATATATATTAAAATAATAATAAAACGTGTATCGGTTTAATCACCGTTTAAACCGTTTAAGCATTATGCGCTCCCGGACCGCGCACATAGGGGTCGTTTGTTTCGCGTAAAACTCCGTAATTCGTAAATGACTTACAACCCAGTTACAACTACGGCGTTTGTTTTAATTCGTAGACTTACGTACAAATGTACTTAACTCACTCACTTGCAGTTACCACTCACTAATGGTCAGTTACAGTTAATTTGTGGTCATGCAAATTTGTATATTTTTTTATGTTAATATTAATTTTTTTAATATTTAGCATTTTTATATTATTTGCAATTTAAAACTTTTTAAATCACCAAATAGTTAATTTTGTGGTCAACTTTTTCACTTACGACTTACACATTACGATAACCAAAAACCGTAAAATACAATACATTTTTCCACTTACAACTTATATTACCAACCAAATACCATAAAGCTTACATGCATGTAACTATTTACAACTGTAAAAGACTTTACCAATTATGACTTACGAATACGGCCAGTTACGACAACCAAACAGGCCCATACTGAAACCGCTTTTTAGAACATTGTTACTAATCCATACTCTACTTGTTTCTCACAGAATTGAATTTGTGTTTCTAACCCGAAAACAAATTTTAGTCAAATGTAAATATCTATCTGTGTGTTAAATGAACCTACATTTAAACCCTGGTTCAAAATTTCTGTTGAAATTTAATTTTGGAACCAAGATCTTCAAATTTCAAGTCCACAACTCCCAAAGCCCATGACCTTCTAAGCTTTTGCTCTAAAGACTTTCAAGTCTGGGGGTTGTCTTTGAACATCCTACGTTAACGATCCTGTGATCAATTGTATGTCTGCTGGTCCAGATGTGTTTCCTGTGTGCATGTGGTTTGTTGCACATGGAAGCAACAACTTCCATTTTTCTTTCATTTTCTTTCTTTCTAATCCAAGTTCACAATTTTTTATGGTGTGGACATATTTGTACTAATTTGGGATTGATTTTAACTTTTTTTGACAAAATATGTAAGTTCGGTTCTGTTCTTTAAATCTTAAGGAGATGTTTGTTTATTTTGTTTCTTAATCTTCAAGTTTGAATCACAGGTCAGGCCACACCAACATCAGAAAAGGGAGAAGAACATACAAGAAGTGATCGAGCGCAGAATCATTTTGCTGAAAAGTCAGAAGCATTTGTCTCAATTACATTACCAGAGCCTTCAAAAATGAGAGACTGATGGTGTGTTTCAACATGCAAATGCTAAACACAAGGTGCTGAGAAAATAATGACTGTTACACAAGGTGTTCCACTTGCAGGGAACCTTGGTTATCAATTCTTCGTGCTTTGGAGTTAATAATTTCTTTTTTCTTTTTCTTTTGGATTAAGTGTGACAGAGATGTGGATTTAATGTTGGGATGTCATTTAATGACTGTTGTTATAGTTTGATGCCAGTGACATTGGTGGGAAAATGTCTTTTTTGGAAAACAGGTTATCGTTACTGTGATATACATTTTTGTACAGTTAATGACAATACAAGCATCTCTTTGAGAGCCTGGCAATTGTTGAGACTGTGTATTAGTATATAAATGTTTGACGCCAAAGCAACAGAGGCAAGGAGACGAATATCCAATTGTCTGAATTCAGGGCATAACGAGATTGCCTGGAGAAAATGTTGGATATGTGGATTATAATGCTGCACTGTCTTTTAATGTCTGTTTTTTTTGTTTTAATGTCAATGACATTGGTGACAAATTGCTGGCTGCTAGTGTGCTTTTATCTATAGTCAGTACTCTGCTCTCTCTCCCTCTCATGCTTATCCCTTATGTATGAACATGAACCATGAACTAAATTTTGTTGGGGTGTTTCCTACTAGCGACGCGCTACATCGGAGCTCGGGTGTAGTGAAAAATGGGCAAGGGTTGCTAGGTCGTCGTCCAGAAATGACGCGCCACATCGGCGCCCGGATGTGGTGTCAAATGAGTAAGGGTTCTCACACTTTTATGAGCGGGTGAGGATAAAAAAGTTAGCTCATGAATATAAGATTAGGTTAACATTGTGGAACATAGGTTCTCTTATAGGTATATTAGCAGAATTAGTTGATGTTATGATTAGACAGAATATTAGTATTTTGTGTGTGCAGGAAATTAAGTGGGTAGGTGAAAAGTTAGAATTATAAAACTTTGAGGTTATAAACTTTGGTATACTGGTTGAGATAGAAATCGTAATGGGGTGGGTGTGATCATTATTAAATAATTGCTTGAGGATGTAGGGAAAATTAGGAGAAAGGGTGATAAGATTTTACTAGTTAAACTTATTTTAGATAGGGAGATTTTTAATATTATTAGTGTCTATGCACCACAAGTAGGACTTGATGGTCAAGTAAGTGTCAATTTTGGGAGGATTTAGATGAGATTGTACAAGGCATACCCATTAGAGAAAAGCTTTTCATAAGCGGTGACCTCAATGGGCATGTAGGAATTAGTCGTTATGGGTTTGATAGTGTACATGGAGGATTTGGTTTTGGGGAAAGAAATGAAGCAGGTAACTCGATTCTAGATTTGCTTTGTCATTGATTTGATCTTAGCGAATACTTGGTTTAAAAAGAGAGAGTCTCACTTAATCACTTTTAGAAGTGGATCAAGTGCGAGCCAAATAGATTTCTTTTTAACTAGAAAAGTAGATAGTGGTTGTTGTATGGATTGTAAGGTAGTACCGGGTGAGAGTGTAGTAACCCAACATAAACTCTTAATTTTAGATGTCCGGATTAGAAGGATATTTAGAAAGATTAAACGTAAGTTAGATCCTAAGATTAAGTTGTGGCGGCTAAAAAAAGGTATCCAAGGAGTTTTTGTAAATCGAGTAGTACATGAAGCAGATTGAAATCCTAAGATGATCCCAATACAACATTGAACAAAATTTCTAACTGCATTAAAAGAGTAGTTAAAGATGTACTTGGTGAGTCACGGGGTAGTGCTCCACCATGTAAGGACACATCATGGTGGAATGAAGAGGTGAAACTTGCCATTAAGATCAAACATGACTCTTATAAAGATTTGAAGAAAAATTGTAATGAAGTGAGTTTTGAGAGATATAAGCTAGCCAAAAAAGAGGCTAAGAAAGCTGTTCATAATGCAAGAGCTAAAGTGCACAAAGAAGTGTATGAGAAGTTGGACATCAAAGAGGTTGAAAAGGATATATATAGAATTGCTCGAATAAGGGAGAGAAAGACTAGAGACTTATGTACTGTGAGGTGTGTCAAAGATGAGGATCAGAAGGTTCTAGTTCGAAATGAAAAAATCAAAGAAAGATGGAGAGAGTATTTTGACAAATTATTTAATGGTAGTTTTACTCAAGGCTTGAGTGACCTTACCATTCAGTGTCAGGATATGAACCATAATTATATGCGCAGACTTAGTGAATTTGAAGTTAAAGAGGCCTTGAAGAGGATGAAGTCAAGGAAAACTGTTGGCCGGATGGGATTCCTATTGAGTTATGGAGATGCTTAGGAGAGGTGGGCGTGAGATGGCTGAGAAACCTCTTTAACCAGATCTGACTAACTAAAAAGATGCCAAATAAGTGGAGGAAGAGTACCATAGTACCTCTCTATAAGAGCAATGGTGATATCCAGAGTTGTTCAAACTATCGTGGAATAAAACTCATGTGTCACACCATGAAACTTTGGGAAAGGGTAATTGAATACAGGTTAAGGCATAATGTTACAGTATCAGAGAACCAGTTTGGGTTTATGCCGGGGCAATCGACGACAGAGGCTATTCATTTGCTTCGTCAACTTATAGAGCGATTTCGAGAGAGGAAGAAAAATTTGTATATGGTCTTTATTGATTTAGAAAAAGTTTATGATAAGGTGCCAAGAGAGGTATTATGGTGGACATTGATAAAAAAAGGGAGTCGCCATCAAATATATTGACATAATTAAAGATATGTACGATGGAGTAGTGGCAAATGTCAGAACTTGTGAAGGCATAACAAGTGATTTTTTATCACAATTGGATTGCATCAAGGATCTGCTTTGAGGCCATTCATATTTGTTATAGTGATGGATGAGCTTACTAGAGCTATTCAGGATGAGATACTGTGGTATATGCTATTTGCTGATGATATTGTCCTAGTCGATGAGATGAGAGCTGGGGTAAATGTCAAATTAGAGTTATGAAGATAAACTCTAAAATCTCGAGGTTTTAAATTAAGTAGGGCCAAAACAGAGTATATGAAGTGTAAATTCAGTAAACGGGAAATCCAGAATTATAGTATTGTGAGACTAGATGGATAAGAAATACCGATGAGCAGTGATTTTAAGTACTTGGATTCTATTATCTAAAATGATGGGGAGATCGATAGTGATGTCAACCATAAGATCCAAGCCGGCTGGTTGAAATGGAGGAGCGCAACAATAGTTTTATGTGATCGTGACATTCCGTTATGGCTGAAGGGAAAGTTTTATCGGACTGTTATTAGGCCAGTTTTGTTATATGGCACAGAATTTTGGCTATAAAGAGATATCATGCCCAGAAGATGAGTGTAGTAAAGATGCGCATGCTTCGTTGGATATGTGGTAACACGCGGAGAGATAAAGAGAAATGAGGATATTTGTATTAAGATAAGTGTAGCCTTTATAAAAGAGAAGATGAGAGAAAATCGCTTACGATGGTTTGATCATGTGCGATATAGACCTACAGATGCACCAGTCCGACGAGTAGAACGTATCAATTTAGGCCAAGTTAAAAGAACGCAGGGGAGACCGAAGAAAACATGAATGGAAGTAATACGACAAGATATAGAGGCTAAAGGTCTTAGTGAAGGCATATTGCTCGATGGAATGAGGGGAGAAAGCTGATCCATGTGCCCGACCCGGCGTAATTCTCTTTTGGTTCATGTAGCCTACCCCAAATACTTGGGACAAATGACTTAGTTGTTGTTGTATTACTGTTACTATAACTGTGATATGTATATAATTGTTTGATTAATGACACTCTGAGCATCTCTTTGAGAGCCCTGCAGTTGTTATTAGACTGCGTGTTAATAAAATGTGTGTGCTTCATCCTGCAGTAGTGAGATTGTTTCTATCGGTGAAATTGGACTCGTAGCTGATATAGATGTTGTTGGTCATGTGCTGGTCGTGTTTCTGATGATTCATAGTACTGTTGGCTCTTTAGCTGTAGTTTTTCGAACTTTTGTTTTGCTCAGCACTTTGGCTTCTGTTGTTAGTTTGTTTCAGAGTTGTTGGATGGCACTGGATGCTGTATTAAGTTCTGATTGTTTATAAACAAACACACACACACACACAATCAATGTTCTCGAAATGTGTTTGCATCAGAGCAACAGAGGCAAGAGGTGACTCTTGGGAAAAGAGATGGCGACTTTTTGTTGCCTTGGTTCAAAGAAATGAACTTTAAAGAAATGAACTTTTCAGCCAAAGAATATCCATTGCTAGTGGTTATTATGAGCTGAAACATTCACAATCACTATTAGCCACATACTCACTGATTGCATACTATTAGCCACATACTGACTGATTACATACTATTAGCCACATACTGACTGATTACATACTATTAGCCACAACCACTATAAGTTGAAACGGTTCACTTACCATAGCCACTTATATATCGTAACTAGGTGTATAGTACTTGTATATTTTTTCAAAAAAAAAATACACAAATATATTTCAAATACCAATACTGTATAGTTTTTTTTTTTTTGTTTTGGTGGGTGGGTGGGGGGGGGGGGGGTTGATTACTTGTGTGGATGATTCCTACGTTACATACTCACTGATTGCCATGATAGAATCTTTTTCATTCTCACAGTTTTACTTCGACCATCTTTTTCATTTCTCACAGTTTTACTTCGACCACGTGATATAAGATACGCACATGTAAATGCACGTATTATTAAATGAAGACACCCACTGTTTTTGACTTTTTATGTTGTGTGCTACGTTGTACCGTATGTTTCATAGTCCTCTCGGACCTGCAAAAAATTAGTTTGAAGTGGGGGTTTAACCCATCGACAGATTGGATGCGTTTGTCCTCGATAATGGCTCCTACCAGGTGACGATCTGGTACCTCCAGCGTGGGAGTAAACCCATCATTAGAGTTGTTCTCTCGTGTGGGGGATATCCCATAATGGTGCTATCTCCTGAGTGGAAGAAATCCCATCATCGGAATATGGAAGGAACCCAGCAGAGCGAAACTACCGGGGGTTCATCTGCCCGTAGGTTAAAATGAGGGAAGCCCGCAGGTTAGTGTCCGTGTTCCGAATGGGGGCAATCCCATCAACGGAATATCAGACAGGGGCTCTGAGAGAGGGAAATCCCTTCGCATAGTGGGGGACTCGAAGGAGAAATCACACAACGGAGGGTTTCTGCTCTCCGTAAGACTACTAAGAAAAGCTCGTAGGCACGTCTGCATTGACACTTTCGAGTGGGGGAAATCTCATCAGCGGAGTGTACAAATACAATCCTCCGAGTGGGAGAAATTCCATCAACGGAGAAATCATGTTTCCGCCTCCGAGTGAGGGAAATCCCATCAACAGGGCGTGTTGATTGATGGATGGATATCGTAACCGCCTCCGAGTGAGGAAAATCCCATTAGCGCGGGGGGGGGGGGGGGGGGGGGGTTAGTTGTCGCCTCAGAATGGGAAAAATCCCATCAGTGGGGCATATGGACGGATAGATGGATGTTGTAACTGCCTCCGAGTGGGAGAAATCCCATCAGTGGGGGGTTCTAGCTGGCGCCTCCAAGTGGAGCGTGTGGACGAATAGATGTACTACAAAAAGTTAGGAGCATAGTATAATATTTATTTAAAAATACAATATATAAGGTTAGAATTGAAAGGAAGTACACTCTGTATAGAATGAAATTTGGGTAGTCAGTCGATCGTCTTGCACTGGGAGATCAAGGTTCTGCTCCCGAGGAGGTTCCGTGTTCTGCTGTCTGGAAATCGTCACGAGAGTGAGGGCATACTCTTTGAGGAGGTCCTGTTGAATGAACTCTTTCAAGTACCTTAGGAGAATTTTTTCACGATCGAGCGCCATCTGCTCCCGCTCCCGATTATATTACAGTTGGTGTTTTTTCATTTGCTCTCTCGTCTCATAGAGCATCTGGAAGAGTCGATCTTCTTGTTGCTGAGACGAGCGGACGCTGGCGGAATGTTCCTATGATGAGATGGAGCCGGTGTCCTCGGTACGTGGTTGATTGCGATGGGTAGGGAGGCCTCACCCCCAACGGTTGCGACAACCTTGCCTTTGGATGTTGCATCATTAGTGATTCACGTTCGCGGGGCCATCATTGATTTGAAGAGGATTTTTGAGGAAGATTATGGGGAGAGAGATCTTGAGTGTAGGGACTCAGGTCTCAATGAAAGCATTAAAATGTGGTGGAGATTTTCTGACATGATTCATCGAGCGGTTGATTTCGCACCATGAGGAATAAAGGTAACAAAGAGATTCGCAAAAAAAAAAAGCAAGTAAGGAGACATGATTTTTGCGTGAAAACCTAATTTGGAAAAAACCACAGGGAGAAGGAGAGAATTCACTATTTTTCAAGATGTACAGTGAACTCAATAGATTTATACTCTATTTACAATCTCTTCGTTCCATCCCCCTGCTTGATGGAGATTCGAGTATATAAATACCCTGCACCTTGTAACAAAGATGCGGACATCTCGAATCTCCATAACAACAGGATTTGCATGTTGGGATTTCTTCATAATCGCTCTGATTATGTCGTTGATTATTGCGAGTGATCCATGCTGCCGACTGTAGCCGTACGCGACGGAGCAGAAGTTGTTACAACATTCAAAACGTGTGATGATCTGGTTGCATAACTGACTCCGTGAATAATGGGAGTCTTGCTAGTTGAATTGAATCAATGAGGCTGGCTGTTGTGAGTGCCTCGCTTGAAACGGGAGGAGTTGCCTCGGGAACGACTGGATGGTGCTCAGGAAGGTGTTCGGAATATAGGAGTTCTCAGGGCGGCGGTGTCCTCGGAAGGAGGGATGACCTCGGGAACGACTGAGTGATACTTGAGAAAGTGATCTGCGGGAATGTCTTGACGTCTATCTTAGGCGGTCTGATATGGTGGGACATGTGTCATGGTCCTGATACAGATAAAAAGTCCGGCCACTGCACAAATTAATCTCAAGTTGTTCGAAACTAACAACTAAATATGAATTTGTGAAACACAAATATTCAATTTCAATATTTATTTGTCTAAAAACTGTAAAAAAGAAAAGGAAAAAAGAAAGGGCAAAAAAAGTAAACGGAGAGGAAAAAGAAACGGGCCAAAAAGCAAAAAAGCAAAAAGGCAACAAAGCCTGCAGTACGCTTTCCCATTTGAGAGCTGACTGTTTACCTCTCCCGAATCCTCCGCCACAAGAATTGGTGGCTCAAAACAGTCCGAGATGCTGACTCGGACGCTGAGCTGGCACCTCTCTTTGTTTTTCTCATTTTGGATCTCTTTATATACTTTCTAGTCCTCTTTTGTTCAAAACAGTAACTCTTTTCTTCCTTCTTCTCTTTGAGAAATAGAGAGTAAAATGGCCGATCTTAGCGACGACCCGGCGATCGTGATCCCCTTCTCAGATCCGGACCCGCTTGGTGATCCGAAGGTGAGAATTGGAAGAAAGATCCAACCTTTGGTACTCTTTGTCTTTTTCTCTCTTCAAAATCTTATCTTTATTAATAGTTGTTCTATGTTTACTTGATTAATGATTATCCTTCATTTGTTCGTTGCAGTAGTTCGTTGCGAAATTGTTGGATTTTTTTTTCCTGTATGATTTGATCCTATGCTGCCCATTTGGGTTCTTCACATCTGGTTGGAGATTGAATAAATTATTAGATTGTAGGGTTTTGTTGTCATGGTTGTTTGTGTGATCATCAAATGTTTGATGTCTTCCTTGTGAGTCCTTCGACTATTAATCAACAAGGAGAAAGCTTGAAATTTAATCTGGGAAGAAAGAAAAGTCAAAAGAGAAATAATGATTGATAAGGGAGGAGCTAGTGGAAATCTGTAACTGAACTATTTGCAATCGCAAGCCATCTTTCATTCACTAGAGTAATTACAACCCATCATCACTTAAAGGGCTGTTTGTTTGCATTGAAGTAACCCAAAAAGCTTGGAGTGACTGCTACTCGGGCTATTTCATTTTTGCCCCCCCTTGGAAGAGAAGAGAAGAGAAGAGGGGGCTTGGAAGGGTTTAAGGCTACCTAACTCATTTTTTGATAATACCGATATGAGTTTCACAAGGTCTTATTCTATTAGCTTATACAAGTTTCTATACTTGAAGGTTGTCTACCGTATGCCTAACCCAGTGTTTGAGAAGGCGAAAGCGTGAGGTGAAGCATTGGACCTTCTTATAAGGAGAAGAATAAGCCTTATAGCATGAGGCATAAGCCTCAGAATTCTTTTATATTTTTATTTTCTAAATTTTAAAATATTATAAAAATATATAGCATGATATAGTATTCTACAAATAGTTAAAATTAGGTCAAGACACACTAATCAAGAATGAATTAGGCTTAGTTTAGAAAAAGAACATACACTAAAATAAGTTGGATGGAGAAGAGCCAAAGTGCACCTATCCTATTTATAGTCACACGGTTTTACTCAAGACCACATAGCTAAAGAGTTTGCATAAAAACACATATAACAAACCGCATATTACAAAAGAGATGAAAGAAAGTGACCATTATAAGTAAATTCAATATGTAGTTTTCAAGAGGGAGAATTCAATTGCAAATAAAAATGAGAGAAAGAAACCAGAATATAAACCCAAATTCAAAATCATTGCATTACAAGTTGTATACAAGAGAAAAGTAGAGGTTGAGATATTCATCGAAAAACACAAGCTAGATGATCACTTGCGACAATGAAAAAAATGTAGTGCCTTGTAACACTTGTATATGTGAGAGCAATAAATGATGAGAATAAGTGTGGTATATGCTCTATCTCATTTTTATTTAAATTAAAATTAAGTTTTTTCTATCTGAACCCCTTTCCGCTTAAAGCGTGCGCTTCAACATAGAAGCGCTTCATGAGGCGTGAAGCGCATATTTTAGATAAGCTTCAAGTAATGAGGCGTATGCCTTTTGGGACATATCGCTTTTCTCTTGCGCCTCGAGGCGATTAGCCTTGAAAATGCCATGAGGCATCGAAGCGAGCCTCAAAAAAGCCTTTTCAAACATTGGTCTAACCCATATACCTAAATGAGTTAAGACCCTGAAGGTCCTGTTCATGATATAAAGGGTACAAGAGTAAAACTAGGCTTTTCTGAGTGCAAGAATTATGACAAAGCAGTTGTGGAAGAAAGAAGCAAGAATCATGATAAGGAAGTTATGGAAGGCAAGTATGATAAGTAGGTAGGTATGGATTAGGGAGTTATGCTAACCTTCTTACCTATCTACCCATGATTGTTAAATAAACACTAAGTGCCTCTTACTTCACTCATAAATTGATATATTTGCTCTAGTTTTGGGGACAATAACGACATAATAGAATACAACTGTGAAGGAAAATGATAACTATAAAATGGAGATAACAATCATTGATCACAAGTAATGTTGCACGGACATGGCTATGCTAACATGGACATGACACGTTGACACAACATAAATTCTTAAAAATACGTCTGACACGTGTGTCGGACACGTGTGTTTGACACGCATGTTGGACATAATGCGGCTTCATGATAGGAGTGTTGCACTACATAGATCACAAGAAATAAGATGCTTCTTTTCTTGGCTTCTTCTTTTAGCAAGGCGAGGGCCCTAAGGCTTCTAAGCAATGGAACTGAAACCATCTTCTCCCTTCACATGAGTAATATGATGTATCCATATTTTATCAATGAAAGGAGTTTTTCATGTGTGTATCTCCAGTCTTTTGTATATTTGCTTAATTTCCCAATTTCTGTAATCAGGGGTTCTGTTTAATAGGAACTGATTAACAGAGTTTAAAAGGGCATGTATGATCCATGGAAGTGTGCATCCCACCACCCTTTTGATATTCATAGTACTACGAATTAACTGAATTAGATTAGTCTTAACTTAGAGAAGTAGACCCTTGGGACTTTAGGTAGATTCATTTATGCCCTATGTGGTAGAGATTGGACTGGACCGCATTTCGATGGTTACCCTACTCTAAGGATATAGTTTGCTTCCTCAGACAAACACTTTCACACCTTTCAAGTTTCAACTATATTAAAAACCGTCAGATTGCATTAGTATTATGGATGGCTATATGGCACTAGGTTCTTATGAAAACAAGGATACTTGGCTCCTGTATCATGTGCTGCGGTATCAATTATGGAAAGCTCAATGTTCTTGTTGACGTATATAACTCCTGAGCACCAATATATATTCTCAGTGAACTATAAGACTTGGTATTATGAGATAGCTCATTTTCAGGTTATTACTTGAATGAAATGACTCCTAGTGGAGGTTTCTGTTAAATTAGTTGAAAAAACTGAATTGCTTATGTTATTGATGAGGGCAATGCCTGAGACATATATATACATTATGTATGCCTGAGAAAAAACACACACACACACACACCCCACAGAGAGAGAGAGAGAGAGAGGGGGGGGGGGGGGGGGGGGGAGCGAGAGAGAGAGAGACTTGTGTGTGTGTGTGTGTGTGTAGACATTACAATTACATAACAAGGAAACTCTTACTCGTAATACACTTAGAATTATAATCTTAATTCTAATATTATTCTTTGACATATTCCTTGATGGATATACCTACCCTCAAATTTTCTGCTCTTCGTGATAATTTTAATTCTTGCAAACTGAATCATCTTTTCTCCAAATTTTAGAATGTACATAGAGCAATCACAAATGTAGAAGCCAAAGACCAGATGCTGGATGTCTCATCAAAGGAGTTGGACCCGGATCTTGAGAAAGCTAGTTCTTCTGGTATAAACAATGGCTGTGAAGATGACCATCGAAGATCCATTCATGATGACGAGGCATTAACAGATTCTAACACAAAGCATGATCAATCTGAGGCTGCTGTATCCAACCAAGATAAGGTACTCAAGAAGCCAGATAAAATTCTGCCCTGTCCTCGCTGCAATAGCTTAAACACCAAGTTCTGCTATTACAACAACCACCATGTTAACCAACCAAGGCACTTCTGTAAGAATTGTCAGAGATATTGGACTGCGGGGGGCACGATGAGGAATGTTCCTGTGGGTGCTGGTAGGCGGAAGACAAAGCATTCTCTCCAACAACAGACTCATTCTGGCAGTGTTTCTGCCGCTATGAACCCTCTGATGGGAAATGAGGTTGTTATGAAATTTGGCCCAGAAAAACAATTATGCAAGCCTATGGCCTCTGTGCTTAATCCTGGAGGCCAGAAGAGGAATGCAGAAGTAGTCTTTGTTTCTGGTGGAGAGAATGAGAAGGAACCCCTCGCTCATCTTCTGTGAGTCCTAATTCTGCTGAAAATGATTTATCATCAGTGACTCCGAATTGTGCTGAACCTGATTTCTCTAAACTTGAAGATAACAAGGAACAAACTAGCTCCTCTGGATGCTGCACGGGGCCTAGTCCTATGCATCCTCCGCAGGGTTTTCCAGGGCCGCCATGGCCTTACTCTTGGGGTCCAGCATGGAACAATGTTGCCGCCGCAGCAGCAAGTTACTGTTCTTCTGATAATAGCATACCAAATCCAGTTCTGTGGGGTCCGCCAGTGATTTTGGCTGCGCCAGCTTTTTGTGCACCTCCTGTTCCGTTCCCCATCATGCCAGCTTCATTCTGGGCCTGCATGTCCAGCTGGCCAAACCAAGCATGGAGTGTACCATGGAGAGGCTCTATCAATGGCTTGTCACAACCCTTGTCTCCTATAGCACATAATGCGTCGTCAGGTAACAATTCTCCCACTCTGGGTAAGCATTCTAGAGATGGTAGCTTTCAGGGGGAAGAGAAAATGGAGAAAAAGTTATGGGTTCCTAAAACTTTGAGAATTGATGACCCAGAAGAGGCTGCAAAGAGCTCTATATGGTCCACACTTGGCATTCGGCCAGATGAATCGATAAAGAGGGGAAGTCTGTTTCGAGGTTTCCAGTCTGATAATGAAAGTAGCGGTTATGCATCCAATGCTGCTCAGGTTTGCATTCTAATCCTGCAGCCCTGGCTCGGTCTCAGACATTTCAAGAGAGCGCGTAAGTACAATCTATCTCATAGCACGCCCAGGCAAATTGGCCACTTGTGTTACTTTAGAAGCACAAGAACTGTTTTTCGTTCGTGTAATTTGCTCGTCAACGCATTGGGACTGCGAAGAACAGCCAGCGCAGAGCTTCCTTATGCTAGGCTTTTGATGGGGTGGTTGTGTGTGGTTGTGTGTGGTTGAGGGGTGGGGGTTGAGTTGGCCGGGGTTGTCAAGTTTCCTTGGACTGCAGAGAACATGTGTTGTAGATAGCAGATAAAAGCTATTGTTTGTAGCTTAAATATGAAACATACTTCTTGTATTTACTCTCCTGATTGCAGACTGTGATTGACTACGCATTTACTTAAAATGGGAGGCTGATAAAGACATCTTAGTACTTTATGGAAGCAATTTTCTTCTGACATCTTATTTACATTTTTCTTCTTTATTTCAAGTCATTTCATGAGTGAAATGAAATTATGTCAATTTAGTTACTTTCTGTCATCCATGTTCTACATCTTTGTTCGGGCTTTTCATTCTGCATGAAAATTGTCATTGGTATTTCCTTCGTTGTTTATCAACTAAAAACATATTGCTAGCAATTTCAGTGTAGATTAAAAATTCAAACATCAAGACTTTCTTAGTCAAATGTAAACAGCCTGAGTGTTTAAGAAAGAATGGCATTTTTTGATAAGGAAAATGCCAAAAAAAAAAAAAAGGATTAAGGGATGAGAGAATTATGTTTAACTATCATAGAGCCTTGTCAAATCCATAATGATTTTTGAGAAAATACAACAACAATTTTGTTTCTAGTCTTAGGGATGGCAATCGGGTCGGGCGGGGTCAGGTTCAGGTCGGGTCAACTTTTGACCTGACTCGTGTTTAATAGACCCGAATATTAATCGACAATTAAAATGCACCCGACCCGACGGCTAATCGTGTTACCCTAAACCCAACCCGTTAACAACCAATTTGTTCAATTTTTGCGCAACCACACCCCCCCCCCCCCCCCCCACCCCCAAAACACACACACACACACACACACAAAAAAAAAAAAAACAAAACAAAATCAAAATGAAAATTCCACCTTTCTCAAGGTCCGAACCATTTCCCCTCGACCAAAGTTGAAAATCCTAACCATTTTGCTCAATGTTCAAGTAATTACTGTTAAGTTATCTAAATTTTATAAAAGAGTATTCGGGTCAATCGAGTCAAGAGGTCATACCCTAACCTGACCTAATTAATATCGGGTCAAGCTGGTTGACATGATTTCTACCCAAACCCGAAAGTTCGTGTCGGGTTAGAATTTGATCCTTCGGGTGGAGACCCGTTTGCCACCCCCAATTAGGCCAACCGGCAAAAGAAACAAATCTGAAGGGTACACGAATCGGTAAAGAGTGATGAGGCAACAATGCAAGAATATCTACTAGGAAAAATTATTGTCATATTGTAATTTCCAAGCTACCAACAAATTAACTCTTCCTTAAATAGTAATCAGAAATCGTTTTATGTTATACTCATAGATATTTGAAAGACATTAGGTAGCTCCATGTAGAAAGTCATGTATTATGGACAAGTATGGGTCATTAGTGAACTTCACTTTGGGAATATATGTTAGGATGACATTAGAGTTGCATTTATTTCTCATGCATCGGTTGTGGTCAACCATGCATAAGGACACTTGTATTATGAAGTTTGACACGTGTTCATGCATATCGAATATGATACTTCTATTTTGGGCGTGTTTAGATTCATAAAAGTGGGAGGGAAATGAGAAGCACTTCCCTTGTTTGTTTCGAAGCGAAAATGAGAAATGGGAAAACTCTTCTTTCTTTCTTTTTTTCCCCTTTTCCCTTTTATATATCCCTTTTAATATTATTTTATGGTGAACTTTTGTGGTCAACTTTCCCACTTTCGCTTCTACATTACTAATCAAAAACCGAAAAAACACAATATATTTTTCACTTGCACTTTCATATTACAGCAAATATTAGGAATGAAAATTGCACAAATCCCAATTTTTTACTATAGTTCTACATTTCTTATTCTTATTTCTCACTTGCACCTTTTTCTTCACTTTCATCAAAAACAAGCCTTTTTTGTGTGTGTACATTTTAGAATTTTTCATGTGTCATTGAGTCGTGTGGCTTATATTTGCGTTATATTCATGCAACATCGGTGGTCAACAGCCTTTGAGGCTTGGGTCAATGCTAAAGGGTTTCACACCTTCCAAGGTGGACTTTTCTATATCACCTAATGTTTGAATTTATGGCACAAATGTCGTTATACTTGTTGTGAATTTAGGGGTAACGCCCCTACGACTGGATCGACTAGGACGGTGCAGTGGAAACAAACCACAGAATCTCCTAAGGCAACTTAAAGAAGAGAAAAAGAAAATATTTCAAAATAGATAGAAAGTCAACAAACAATATAATGTGGTTCCACCGATCAAATCGATCGTGTGTACATACATGGAGAAGGGGGGAGAAATTTTATTAAAACTTTGGAGGAGTATAATAAAAATTACTTACACCTTCACTGAGAAGACTACAAGCCTTTGATGGCCGCCAAGAATAGTGAACTCTTATGGCTAAGCTTCTCTCACGAATCCTCACCTAAATGAATTTCACCCTTAAAAATTACAAATTTATTGGATTCACTTGAGATACATTGAAGGCCACCCCTAAGGGGTTATTTATAGACCATAGAACTCTTCTACTCCTAAACAAAGTTCATCAATCAGAATAAAAAAAACTTGAATCTGAAAGTTCTCTGATGCCAATTGAAAGCACACCTAGAGGGGGGTTGAATAGGTGTAAGTGCTAATCTAGGAACTAAATGCGCTAAATGCGGAAGCTAATGTAAATTTTGCAACACACTTAATACAATACACAAGTGTAGCCGAATTCCCCGTGAAGGGCTCTGGACTAACTCCTCTGATTCCCCTTGAATGGGTTGAGGTGCTATGTGAAGCTCTTGTGGTTAAGTATAAGTGAGGCACACACAAACAACCAAGCATACACAAGATATAGCAATATGAAATATGCAAGGTACAATGCAAGCAATGTATGATATGAATAATGAATGATACTTTGCACAAATATAAAGAGAGAGAGTTGAGAGACAATGGATCAAACACAAAGGCCAAGATATGTTTCGAGGTTCGAGCCCCTAGCTCTACATCCCCGCCTTCACCACCGTGAAGGATTTCCAATCCACTATCTCCCACCGAGGGAACCTCTACCGAAGAGGATTTGTTACAACACAACGAGTACCAAACTCCTCTCTCAATACAAACACCACCTCACACAAGAGGGGTAGGCCCTTAGCCAAACAACAACCAATCACCTCTACCGAAGAGGGATATACAAACCAACTCCATCTCTCACTAGAGGGAGCAAACCACAAGCCTCAACCTCTACCAAGAGGGAGCAAACCAATCACCCGATCAACCTCTACCAAAGAGGGATACAACAAGAGCAAGGGTGTTTACAACAAGTGGTTTCTTTCAACCACAAACAATCTCTCTTCTTTCCACAAAACAAGATAGGATAGATGATAACTCAAGTGTGAAAAACTAAGTGTTTTGATCAAAGAAAACTCTTGGGAAAACACCAAAAATTGTAATACCCCGCTTCCGGAATACGTACTTAGTTGCGTATTCAGATTTTCGATCGTATTTTTTCAATTGACTTTCTGTATTTGACCGATTTTAGTTTCAAATATTATTTTCCAATATATTAGATTTTCTATGATTTTCTGGATTTTTCCTGAATTAAAATGAAAATCTTCAAAACCGGTGTCGACCAATGCTGCTGACCGATTCCCGGATTTTTAATTTGCAAACAGCTTGGAATTTCTAGATGGTCCTTTAGACATTTTCTCTTAAAATCACATTTCTTACCTAAATACTTTTTCTGGGAATTTTATGATTTTATGAAGATTCCACCGGAGTCGGTAGCTAACTGATTCCGGGATTTTTAGTTTTAAAACTATAAATTATTTCTCCAAACGAATTTCACCATGAGTCTTAAAATATTATTATTGATTTTTGGTAAATTTTACGAGTCGTTCCAAGATACTTGATTTCGGGACGATTTCGGTATTTTCCGAAATGTTTTCCGCATCTTCGACTTAAACCCGGGAAACTGTCTTTTCAATATTTCATTTTTCAAGCCAAAGAAAATATCCTCTCCTTTTTAAATTCTTTTCTTTTTCCTTTCCTTATTTCTTTCCTTCCTCCACAAGCCACAAGCTTTTCCTTTTTCCAAAATTCCAATCTTTTCCAAAATTCCAACTTCCACACACTTCCACATTAATGCCCCTCTTTCTCTCTCTCTTCCATGGCCGGCCAAGTGGCCAAAAGAGGGACACCTCACCCTCTCCTATTTGCAAAAACCCCCTCTCTTCTACTTTATTTACACCTCCTTTACAAAATCTAAAACCTATATAAACTTTTCCTTTTCATTTCTATCTCTTTTACTTCTTTTCACCAAAGAATTGCCTTCACCTAATTCCTCCTTCATCTCAACCTCAACCACCACCTCCAACACATCACCAAGGCCATCATCTTCACCTCAACCACTACCGTGTCTTTGGGCCGTGTCTTTCTTCGACGGTAATATCGCCGGGGATCCTTTTGGGTGATATTTGTCGACCGCGATCCTTCCGAACTCGTAAAGCTTCAAGTAACCGATCTAAGTGAGTATTTTTACTCACCAAGACTTGTAAACTTTTTAGTATACTTGTGTTTACAACTCATGTACACTTGTGCCTTCGAAATCATGCTTTTGGCCTTCAAATTCAACCATCAAATTCTGTTCTGTACCCTGTTTCCAGACGACGATTAGTCGACTTGACCTAGGGATTAGTCGACTAGAGATCTCTATTTGAAACGTAACCTTTTCTAGAACACAGTTTTAGTCGACTTATCTTGATTATTAGTCGACTAACTTTTCCTGAAAATAAACCCCAACTCTCTGGAAATCACTGTTAGTCGACTTACCTTAACTATTAGTCGACTATAGATCATTGTTAGTCGACTACCCTTTCCACCATAGTCGACTAACTTTTCCTGAATCAGAAACCCAACTCTCTAGAACCCAGTTTTAGTCGACTAGACCAGACTGTTAGTCGACTTGAGTCCACTATTAGTCGACTACTCCTTCCACCTAGTCGACTAACCTTAGCTGTCTGTTGTAGTTGATTTCTTTTCTGAATATTGGATCTTATGCTTGGTTCATGTGTTTGTATATAGTACTTAGTGACTTGTTACTTGATGTATATCACCACTTATCATGCTATCTCTTGACACCAAGCATGATACACTTGATTCTTATAATTATCACGATAACGGGAATGTAGTATCTGATCTCCTGTTATGACTCCAGTTATGATTCTTGTTATGTATTCCAGTTATGATCCTGCTCGTTTCCGTAATCTGATAATTATGTTAATAGACCCTAAAAAGGACAACTTTTATGGGGAATGGGAGGAAGTGATGGATGCCGGAATGATACCTTGCTTATAGTGATGGAATAAAATATTGGCGGTACGTGTTAGTGGGACTCAGGGCCCACAGGAGATTCGTGTTAGGGGGACTTAGGGCCCTCAAGCTGGTCCCAGGTGTATGGGAACTACTATAAGAAGCTCTATCAGTTCTCCATCTACTTCCGGTAACAACCCTCGACTTTCTTATATATGGATGTATGTGTGTTGGGATATATACCAATACACATACCTAGATATATAGGTCAGACGAGTAATAATAATAATAGATACCTGTTATGTTACGATTCCTACAGTGATCCCTGTCATGATTCCTATTATGTACTTCTGTTATTTTTGTCATGTAATCCTGTTATGATTATCGTGTGATTTGAAATTCTGATTCTATACGCTTGGATTTCGGTGGCATGAGATAAAAGTATATAGATGAGGGTTTCCTTATTTGGATTATTCCTTCGATGTACTAGTCCCATGGGACCGTGACTTAAGCGTATACAATCAATCTTGCTTGTAATCAACTTTACCTGGATTTCCTGTTTATGGATATTATGTTTTACTTGTTCATACCCGCTATACTTGTGTTCTAACCTTCCTACTCTTGTCTCTTAGCCATTTGGCTGTAGCCTGTTCATTGTTGGGAGGTCCTGACTCCCTTGGATTGGTATGTTCAGGTTCCGAAGCTTGGATCGAAGTGGAACCATCCACAGAGGATCAAGCTTTTCTTAGTGAGCAGACAGACTAGTTCCTGTTCTTTTGTGCCAAACTTCTCTCTTTGACTCACGGGGTCTTCATCTAACTCGTGAGCCTTTTGTGTCCTTATTGTATATTGTACTTTTGGACTTGGTTGTGATAAAAGACATATGTAATGTGTAATATTTTATCATATCCTGTGATAGCTTTGTATTTGTACTTTTAAGTTGGCATATGAATGAATACCACGCTTTGTTGTACTCTGATCCTTGTTGTACTTAATGCTTAGCGTATATACGTGGGGGCACTTTCTGACCTGCGTATATACGTCGTAGTGACGTCCCCGTATCCGTGGGATCGGGGCGTTACAAAAATGATATAGAGATTTTTGCTCAAAAACAATTCCCAAAACCTAGTTTCTTTGAAAATGACAAAACACTTAAAAAACAAATAGAATCAGTCTTTTTACTCTTTAAACACTTTTTAAAACTTGTTTTTAAAACCAGAGAATGGGAGAAAATCAGCTCTAAAAATCTTAGTTAAAAACACCAAGCAATGGGGTATTTATAGCCCCAAAATAAAACTAGCCGTTAGGCTGATCTGGCAGCCTGACAGACTACCGGTCGGCCGGCCCGGCCGACCGCCAACGGTCAGAAATGTGACCGTTGGGGCAACCCGGTCGACCGCCCAGCCGACTGAAATAAACAGAGAGCACTGCTCTCAGATCCGGCCGTCTCTGTGTCTGCCAAACGTGCACAGGCTTGTGCACGTCGGTCGACCGCAAGGGTCGACCGGCCCTTGGTGCGGTCGACCCGTGCGGTCGGCCGACTTGGCCTGTCAGCCACAAAACTGGGACAGAAACACATGTTAAAAATATTTCTAAATTTTTTTTTATCTCTTGTAAAATACCCAAAAAATAGTTTTATCTTTTTGCATTGATATGTAAACATGTGATAAATATTTTAGCTCAAATATCAAGCATATGAAACTATTTTTGTGTCTTAACATTTTTAACTTGTATTTTATCAAACTTTTGATTTTTCTATACATGAATAAGATACTCAAAATAAGTTTGTTTAAAAGTTAAGCATGCATGTATAGAATGAAACAACTATACATATATCAATTAAACTTGTTTTGATCAACTATTCATGAAAACAAATATCGGTTAAACTAAAAACCGAAAAACCAATATCCAAACATAAAACTTGTGTGTGTTGTGCACTTGAGCATATCAACTATACTAAGCTTTACAAATGGATCTAAACACACTCTAAAATAAACTAGGATACCTAAGTCTTCTTGACAATCTTCATCTTCAAGTAGACTCGATCCCAAACCATGATCCACCGAGTGCAAATGAGTAATCTTGAAGCTCGGGCACCGGAATCACCATGTGAAAGCTTCTAAACTCCTCTTTTTGAAGCAATCACCAACTAATATCTTATTACAAGATCTGAGACTAAAAACACAAGAATATTAGTAAACATAACTACATGAGTTAATCATCATCAAAACTAGGGTGGAAGGCCTTTGGGCCAACAATCTCCCCCTTTTGATGATGACAAAACTCATGGAGTTATATATGCATGGATTAAAGTTAAGCTTCAAAGAAGCTCCCCCTTAACTCACACATAACCAAATAAACATAATGAATATACAACGAAGGCTCTTAAACATTAATACATAGAAATGCATAAACAATAAAAGGTTCTAGATACCAATGAAATGTTCAAAAACAAAACATGCTCTAGATACCAATTAAAATTAAACTAAATTAAACTTAATAATTAAACTTAATATATGCAAAACATAAACATGCATATATAAAACTCAATAAAACTCAAAATCTTTCTCCCCCTTTTTGTCAATCATCAACAAAGAGGTAAACAATCAAAACAAAACAAATCTTCTCACCTTTTTTAATACAAAGAATCAATCATCAATAAAGGGTAAAAGTAAAACTAAATCAATAAATTTTTCTCCCCCTTTTTGTCTAAAACAAAAACAAAACCAATTAGGGGTGACAATCAATTAAGGTACCAATTGAAAATATGTCAAAGAATAGCATCTTGATACCAATTGAAAGGAAACACACAAAAAAATATTGATACCAATTTTAAGCAAAACACATGAAAATCTTGATACCAATTGAAATTAAACATAATAAATTTTGAATGTCTAAACAAAAATTTTGATACCAATTGTAAATATTTTTCATTTTGAACATATGATACCAAATTTAAATTTTCAATCATAAAGTATGGGAGTACAAATACCAATTGAAAGACAAAATCAAATTTTCTCCCCCTTTATGAAATACCAACTAAAACAATGCGTAGGCTTGATACCAATTTAAAAATAATCAATTAAAACAAAATTGAAGCTCAAGCTTAGCAAAAACACAAACATATATATATGTATAGAAAATAGATACCAATTAAAATTGATATTCTTGGAATTGAAAGCATACATACATACAAACATACATGAGTATACAAGAAAGGTCAAAATTGATACCAATTGAAAGAATTCAATGATACCAATTGAAATAACAATAAGATCAAATGTATATCTCATATAACTACCATCCAATCATGGTTCAAGTTTTAAATGATTTTCATTTTAAAGCATACATGAACATGATCTCCCATCCAACCTCCTATTAAGGTAGGGATTTTCAAAAATAGATTTGAAAATAAGCTTTGTTTGAAAAACTCTACCAAATGAAGAATATCGCAACTAGTTATGAGAAAAATTTATAAACTAGTACGAAATCCTTCAAGCAAGGAATAAAACAAAAATATTTTTCATGAAACATGAAATCCACATGGCACTAAAACACTCAGAATTCATTAAGCTCAAACATACTCATGAAAAACACAATCATGAGAAATATTGTAAAAGAGGCGAGTATGCAAGTGTTATGTGAAACATATAGTCATGAAAATTGGCAATTAAGCTTAATATTCCTTAAAACACGAAAACATGAAAATCATCAAAACTTATTTAATCTTCAAGATATATGTATGTCCTATACAAATTAAAGTGTACATACATATCCAAACACAACGAGTCCACAAAGATATATGCATGAAGGCACGTGACTCAAAAGGATGTATATGTATAAACAAAAATTTAGATAAAATGGACATATACACGAAGTTAAATATAAACACAAAAACATGAAACTTTAAATATTCATTAAAACAAGTTTCATTTCAAGGCATATGTATGATTTGTCAACACAAAAATTATACATACATATCCCTAAACACAATATGAGTCCATAATAAAGATTTGCATGAAAAGCAAATGACTCAAGGGGTATACATGTATATCTTAAAGTTTGACAAAATAGACATATACAAGAAATGAAAACACATAAATATAAAACAAATCCAAAAATAGGAATACAAGTTTAAAATGTATGGATCATCAAAACTAGACTATACTAGCACATCTAATGGGTTCAAATAAGCATTCAAGCACACACATATATAGATTTATTTGTGGCCCACTATATGCACAAGTATAAATCCTAATCTTAATGAAAACTAATATCTAAACATGTAATCAACACATGAAGCATAAAACTAAGATATAAATCAATCATGATAAGTATAAACATGATTATTATGCAAATTCACATGTTATTAAATTTATGATGTACATGATAGCTAATCAAATACGAGAACACAAAATAATAATCCATATTAAACATTGGTGTCTCAAATACTATACATGTATGTCAAAAATCTAATTAACATGGCATTTTCATACTAATCACTAAACAATGAAATATGCTATAAACAATGAATATGAAAAGCATGTAAACAATAAATAGGAGTTAGGGATCGTTACAAAAACCTAGAAGGCAACTTTCCTTGTCTCCAAAACATGGTGGTCATCTCCACCAAACTTCCCTTGAAAGTGATGCATCCAATTGATTTCCATGAAGCTCGGAACGCATCCACTCCAAGGTACGGTAACTCTCACGTCATGTGAGAGCCCACACCTACATCAAAAACTCGAGGGGTGATCTTTGGTACCCACATCTTATTGGGTCCATAGGGGTTAGTACCTTCTCTAACCCAAACAAATTTATTTGCTAAATTTGAAACATGTATTCTATCATAGCAAAATTTAGCAAGGTGACCCTTTCGTCCACAATGTGTACAAGTGTACACATGAGCATACATGTGATGGGTGTGTCCGTGAGGAGCATGTGTATGCCGTGGATGGTGTGCATGCATAATAGATGGAACTTGCTTCTTTCGAACCAAGGATTCCAAGCGTGTATGGTTCATGGCACATTGGCTCATAGTGGAGCCCAAACAATCCATTTTCTTCTTAATTAAATTTATATCATTTTCAATCAAAGAAGAAGTGGAGCATGCAAAAGGTGTAGGGTGTGATACTAACCCAGCATGGCAAACATGTGCTTCAATTTTATTTTGTAAAACAATGTTTTTCTTTAAACAAGCATCCAAATCTTTAGAAATTGAAGCAATCTTAATTTTCAAAGAATCATTTTCTTTTAAAACAAAATTAACTTTTGAAGTTAAAGACTCATTTTTCTTTAAAACTTCATTACAATCATTTTGAGATTTTAAAAATTTATTTTCTTTTAGTGCAAGATCAAGTTGAGATTTTAATGAATCCCTCTCATTAGCAATCTCCTCTTTCTCTTGCAAAACAATATCAAGTCTAGCAATCAAATTTTATTTTCATTATTAATGCCTAGACTTTTCCTTTTCAAAACATTATATTTTTCTATTAACTTTTCATACACAATAGAAAGTTCTTCATTCAAAGCATGGGATCAATATTCTCATTACATGAAGAACTACCATCATCACAATCTAAGTGGGGTTCCGAAAGTACCTCAAGGGAGTCATTCCCTTGGACCATCAAGCATTGTGAGTCGGATTCTCCACTAGATTCCTCTTCTTATTGGATAGGCGTTTGAAGCTTGGAGGTGGTGGTTGTTGTCAACATATTCCACACTGCAAATGCGGAATCAAGGTTAGAAGCAAACATAAGATATTCTTTATTTAATGTGCTTCTAATAGCCTCTAGGGCTTGTGCATTGGCCCCTATATGATTGCGATCACCAAGATAACATCTCCTGGTAGCCGCAAGAAAAAATGCAAACCTAGGGTCTTTAGGTACATGGACATTCTATACTTCCAAACAACAATGTTGGAAGGGTCAAAACTAGGTGGGGTTATGAAGTCCATGGTAAACTATATGAGTGTGCAAACAAGCAAATGCAAACAATAGATTAGCAAACAAATGGATCTCACTCTTAGGATGTTAAGCCTAAGTATCAAGAGCGTAGGCTCTGATACCAATTGAAAGTTCTCTGATGCCAATTGAAAGCACACCTAGAGGGGGGTGAATAGGTGTAAGTGCTAATCTAGGAACTAAATGCGCTAAATGCGGAAGCTAATGTAAATTTTGCAACACACTTAATACAACACACAAGTGTAGCCGAATTTCCCGTGAAGGGCTCTGGACTAACTCCTCTTGATTCCCCTTGAATGGGTTGAGGTGCTATGTGAAGCTCTTGTGGTTAAGTATAAGTGAGGCACACACAAACAACCAAGCATACACAAGATATAGCAATATGAAATATGCAAGGTACAATGCAAGCAATGTATGATATGAATAATGAATGATGCTTTGCACAAATATAAAGAGAGAGAGAGTTGAGAGACAATGGATCAAACGCAAAGGCCAAGATATGTTTCGAGGTTCGAGCCCCTAGCTCTACATCCCCGCCTTCACCACCGTGAAGGATTTTCAATCCACTATCTCCCACCGAGGGAACCTCTACCGAAGAGGATTTGTTACAACACAAGGAGTACCAAACTCCTCTCTCAATACAAACACCACCTCACACAAGAGGGGTAGGCCCTTAGCCAAACAACAACCAATCACCTCTACCGAAGAGGGATATACAAACCAACTCCACCTCTCACTAGAGGGAGCAAACCACAAGCCTCAACCTCTACCAAAGAGGGAGCAAATCAATCACCCGATCAACCTCTACCAAAGAGGGATACAACAAGAGCAAGGGTGTTTACAACAAGTGGTTTCTTTCAACCACAAACAATCTCTCTTCTTTTCACAAAACAAGATCCTACTAGAATAGGATAGATGATAGCTCAAGTGTGGAAAACTAAGTGTTTGATCAAAGAAAACTCTTGGGAAAACACCAAAAATGATATAGAGATTTTTGCTCAAAAATAATTCCCAAAACCTAGTTTCTTTGAAAATGACAAAACACTTAAAAACAAATAGAATAAGTCTTTTACTCTTTAAACACTTTTTAAAACTTGTTTTAAAACCAGAGAATGGGAGAAAATCAGCTCTAAAAATCTTAGTTAAAAACACCAAGCAATGAGGTATTTATAGCCCCAAAACAAAACTAGCCGTTAGGCTGATCTGGCAGCCTGACAGGCTACCAGTCGGCCGGCCCGGCCGACCGCCAACGGTCATAAATGTGATCGTTGGGGCAACTCGGCCGACCGCCCGGCCGACCGAAATAAACAGAGAGCACTGCTCTCAGATCCGGTCGGCCGCCCGGCCGACCGTCCCTGTGTGCCAAACGTGCACAGGCTTGTGCACGTCGGTCGACCGCAAGGGTTGACCGGCCCTTGGTGCGGTCGACCCGTGCGGTCGGCCGACCTGGCCTGTCAGCCACAAAACTGGGACAGAAACACATGTTAAAAATATTTCTAAAAATTCTTTTATCTCTTGTAAAAATACCCAAAAATAGTTTTATCTTTTTGCATTGATATGTAAACATGTGATAAATATTTTAGCTCAAATATCAAGCATATGAAACTATTTTTGTGTCTTAACATTTTTAACTTGTATTTTATCAAACTTTTGATTTTCTATACATGAATAAGATAGTCAAAATAAGTTTGTTTAAAAGTTAAGCATGCATGTATAGAATGAAACAACTATACATATATCAATTAAACTTGTTTTGATCAACTATTCATGAAAACAAATATCGGTTAAATTAAAAACCGAAAAAACCAATATCCAAACATAAAACTTGTGTGTGTTGTGCACTTGAGCATATCAACTATACTAAGCTTTATAAATGGATCTAAACACACTCTAAACTAAACTAGGATACCTAAGTCTTCTTGACGATCTTCATCTTCAAGTAGACTCGATCCCAAACCATGATCCACCGAGTGCAAATGAGTAATCTTGAAGCTCGGGCACCGGAATCACCTTGTGAAAGCTTCTAAACTCCTCTTTTTGAAGCAATCACCAACTAATATCTTGTTACAAGATCTGAGACTAAAAACACAAGAATATTAGTAAACATAACTACATGAGTTAATCATCATCAAAACTAGGGTGGAAGGCCTTTGGGCCAACAGAATCCAACTCAGACTCAAAACAGATCCAGAAAAGAAAACTGCTAGATCCAACATTAATCAATCTTCACAACATATTCACATCATAATCCTAACAATCTCCCCATTAACTTGAATACGTCTAAGTCCGAGAGTAGTCACCATGCCCCATGTGTTCGCATCCACGCACAATTGAACGAACTTGACTTCATCTCCATCTCACTCCCTCTTCTCCATAAACCCCTCATGAGGTTCACAACTTGATTAGGTCGAATAAGTTCAGACCCAACCTGAACTTTATCACCCAACGATCTTCTTGATCTACACAGGATTTATGACAATTTGTTCCACCGTAGGAGTAACGATCTAGAGTATCTTGTTGCGGGCCTAGTCCCAATCTCTCTTTGGCGTATAACTGAACATCCGAGCTTGATCCATCGTAGTCTATGATTGTTCCACAACTACCGCTTTTGAAGCCGAGGATAACTGCAATCCACCAACTGTAACTGTAACGCCCCGATCCCGCGGGTACAGAGACGTTACTGTGACGCATATGCATAGGTTGAAGATACCATCATATATAGTCTAAGCATCAGTACAGGCAATAATCAGAGTATGGAAGCACGTGGTGCATTATACATTCTAACATATGAGTACAATTACAAAGTTATCACATGATGTGACATAATATTACAAGAATATTATATCACCAATAGGCGCAATTGCAAGAATACAAGGAAATATACAATAATAAACTATACAAAAGGAGTTTACGAGTCACAAAGGGAAAACTTGAGAGCTGAGTAGGGGGCCTGGAAGGATAGAGCCTCAGACGGTCTGCCGATGATCCATACTTCCGTTGCGCATCTCTGATCAGCAACCGGGAGAATCCATAAGTTTCAAGCTCTGAGATCTGGACAGGAGGATTCAGGAGAGTCAGAACTCCCCAACGAGTAGTGTGACGAATGTCAAGTGGCGTGCAGGGACAAGCACACGTGTATCGATAAATCTGAGTCAAGGGACATATATTGAAAACCGTGCTGTGAGCACATGCATACAGAAGCAGGTAGAGAGATGGTAAATGATATCAAGCAGGGAACATGCATGGTATAATATGATAAGAACAGGAGACCAGAGGAATAATACACCAGTGGTAAGGCAGGAGAATACATATAATATAATAATAATAATAACAAAACCAAAAATCTGAAGTAAAACCCGATGAAAATGAATACAGCAAAACCAGTGGTACAAACTCAGTTTACGGCTTCATGAGATAAGTACGTCGAAGCAATAATCCAAACAAGGAATCCCTCATCTATATGCCATATATCTCACGTCATCGTAAGCTAAGTTCATACGACCTGAACTGCAAAACACACAACGAATTATTAATTGGCATATTTTATTATTACTTGTCCGACTCATATATCTAGGTATGTGTCCTGACGTACGACTCAATGCACATACATCCAGTAAATCGAGGTTGGTTATTGGAAGCTGATGAAAAACTGATGGCTCATATTTAGGGTATGTTTGGTTGTCGTAGCTGGCCGTAATTCGTAGTTGTAATGGTAAAGTCTTTTACAATTGTAAATGAGTTACATGTATGTAAATTTTACGGTGTTTGGTTGGTAATATAAAATTGTAAAGTAGGAAAGTGTATTGTACTTTACGGCGTTTGGTTGTTGTAATGTATAAGTCGTAAGTGAAAAAGTTGACCACAAAATTAACTATTTGGTGATTTTAAAAGTTTTAATACTGCAAATAAATATTAAAAAAGTTAAATATTAAATTTTTTAATATTAATATAAAAAAATATTACAAATTTGTATGACCACAAAGTTAACTGTAACTGGGCTGTAAGTGAGTGGTAACTGGGTTGCAAGTGAGGGGTAATTGGGTTGTGTAAGTCTTTTACGAATTACGGTCCAAACAAACGCCATAGTTGTAACTGGATAGTAAGTCATTTACGAATTATGGAGTTTTACGCGAAACAAACGGCCCCTTATAGTGATTCTCGTCTTGCCCGGGACACAGCCTACGGGTGCCTAATATCACCCAAACACGCATCTTCCGGGTGCCTAAAAGTACCCAAATATGAATTGTTAGTTTAGTAATCCACCATTATAAGTAAGGCATCATACCAGTATTCATTAGTTCCTCCCATTCCATGTGTAAATTGTTCTTTTTATATCTTAATTATCAGATTACGAGAATGAGCAGGAACATAACAGGTTCAAGAGTAACATGAGCACATGCATAACATGAGTACTTGCATAACATGAGTACTTATCAAGAGATTAGGTACTACATTCCTGTAATGTGATAATCATGAGTCAAGAGTTAAACATGACAGGTATCAGGTGTTAATATGACAGGTGGCAGGTGATAAGTAATGTCATAACAAGGGGTAGGTGATAAGGTAACACATCAGATGTCAAATGATACATGCTGGTGTCAGGTAATAGCATGTAGATGTCAGGTAATAGTGCGACAAGTGTTAGCACATCAAGAGAAAACATGTCAAGTGATAGCGTAACAGCCAAGTATAATCAAGTGGAGCTTAAGCAATGCTGGAGGCGCGGACAACAAATAGCGTTTAGTCACTAGAGTGCTTGACGGAGCTACTGGAATGATTCGGCTTAAAAGGCGAGTCTAAAATCTGACAGAGTTTTGCCTAGATGAATTAGTGATAAAGCACTGGCACAAAGCATGCCTATCAGAAGAAGCATGAGAGACCTGACGGCTTAAGCGCACTCCTCTTTCGAGGAAGTGAGCGAGAGCCTGGAGGCTAAAGTACGCTCGGGGTCTAAGCGCACTCTCGGTAGCTACCACAAAACCCATAAGGGTGGCCTAAAACTAATTGGGTAGCTAGCCCCAGAGTGAGCAGAAACCCAGAGTCAGTACAAGAGTACCTATATGAGATGTTAGTACCACACAATCATGCATAAAAACAAGCAGTAGCTAATCCATCAATATAGTGTGTGAGGCCCGAAGGTTGAGTGTAAGCCCATAAGGTCTGAAGTAAGCCCAGGGTTTAAGCGCACTCTCGGTAGCTACCACGAAACCCATAAGGATGCAAGGCCTAAACTAATTGGATAGCCATCCAAGGAGTGAGCAGAAGCCCCGAAGGCTATACATGGGTACTTGCATGGTTAGTACCAACATGTGCGCAAATATCATATTGTTTATACTATTATAAGCATTCGAACACATGATACAACACGTGATACCGGTACACACATACAACCCGGTACAAATACACAAGACTACATACAAATACATTATAAATCTAAATACAGTACAAGCTCGACGATGCGAGGGAAAACATTCGCTTAAATCACAAACCTCGAGCAAAATGTCGGGGACTCTGGGATGCTACGCGCGCGAACACTGGGCGAGGAAAACCACAAGGCGAGAGGTGGAGGAGGGGCCTTAGGGAGGTGCGCAAGCTCCTAAGGAGGCTAGGGGGTGGCCGGAGAGAGGGAGAGTGGAAGAGGGTGGTGGTGGAGGTGGTGGTGTTTGTAGTATTTAGTGGAGATGGAGGAGGTGATTGTGTTAGATTTTGATAGAGAAGGAAAGAAAAGGATGGAGATGGTGATGTTGGAGGTTGAAATAGTGGTGATGAAGGTGGTTGTGATGGTGAAAGCGAAGATGGTGGTGATGGAGAGAGAAATAGAAGAGGTGGTAGTGAAGATGGAGGATTTGTAGTGGTGGTGATGATGTTGAAGAAGATGAAGTTGTCACCGGAATAGTTATCGGAATGGTCGCTAGAGACGTCACCAGAGTATAGGGGGCCAGCCTATAACTTGAGGTGGCCGGCTGGCCTAGGTGAAGTTGGAGTAGAGGTGATTTGGTGGAAGGATTTGTGGGTGGTGGTTGTTTTGGAGAAGGCAAAGGAGATGAATGAATTTTAGTGGAGTTTTGAAGTTTTTGTGGAATAAATAGAGATGGAGGAGGAAAAAGATGATGGTAGGGAGTTGTAGTAATTGTAATTGTATGAAGATGAAGGAGAAGTTAGTGGTGGTTAGAGTTTTTGATGGAGAATGGTAGGTTAAAGGAGAAAATAATGTATAGTTTGGAGTTGGAGTTTAAAAGAGAAAGGAAAGGATTAGAGTTAGGGTTTTTTTTGGTGAAATGGAGAGGGGGTGAGGTGGCTTGGCCGGCCATAGTGATGGCAGAGGGATGATGAGTGAGTTGGGATATTTTGTGTGAGATATTTTGGAAGGAAGGATGTAGAATGTTGTAAAATAATGGAGAAGTGTTTAGAAGTTGTTGGAAGAAAAAGGAAGGAAGAAAAAAGGAAAAGAAAAGGGAAAAAGGAAGAAAAGTAATTGGAAGAAAAAGTAGAAATAATTAGAATGGTGGATTACCCGGATTCGGTCGCGGATGAGAAAATTTTTCAAAAAAATACCGGAATTGCCCGAAAATCAAATGTCTCAGAATGATCCCCAAAAATTCTCAAAAATCAAGAATGTTATACTGAATATCATGGTGAAATAAGATGCAAGAAATTCAATTTTATTTTCAAATTAAAAATTTTGAAATTTATGGTCGATACTGGTCTACATCAAATCTGGTCGGATTTTGATAAAATCAAAAAATCTCAAAAAAATGCTTTAAGATAGTAAATTATTTTTTTAAAAAAAGTGAAAGCGATTTTCAAAAATTTGAATCCATTTGTAATTTAAAAATCCGAGAATCAAATAGTGGTACCACTCAATCCCGATTTTGGAGATTTTATTAAAATAATTTTGAAAATTTTTGAAAAATCATAAAAATTTTAAAATATTGGAAAACAGTGTTTGAAACTGAAATCGATTAAATCTGACTACCAAAAAGACTAAATCGAGCAAAACACTAGGATCAGGTCCCCGGTTCAGGCTAAGGCTGACTCCGAGTCCACAAATCCGGATCCAATGCAAAACAATCACATAATTAATCATAAACCAAAACAAATACGGGAAGTAAATTGAAAAATATGATTGAAAAATCAGAATACGTATCTAAGTACGTATTTCGGGAACGAGGTGTTACAGTAACTTTCAAATTTTGCAACATATACACATTGCCAACACGTTCGGCCTGAAACATCGCATGGGCCTCTTTCGAAACTTTCATAAGATCACCTTCAAACTGAAATTAAACCCTTCTCCTTATAGGGTTCTAAGAGAGATGAGATTGTACCTTGATTCGGGAACATGACGAACGCCTTGAGAGTAGTGATGCATTAATCATGAGATCGAAACTGGATTGTTCCTTCACCAATCACCTTACTTGTAGCAGAATTATCCATGAAGACTTCTCCCTCTTGAACCGAAGTGTATGAAGAGAACATCTTCCTATTGAAACTGATATGTTGTGAACATCCAAAATCTACGACCCATCTATCTTTGTTACCAACTGATCTATCTGTAACAGATAGAACGTCGAACAATTCTTCATCTCCTCCAACCAGTTCAGTGACATTAGCATTTGGCTGTTTCTTCTTTCGAAGCCAACACTCAGATCTAATGTGCACCTTCTTGTGACAATAGTTGCACGTTAAATTCTTGTGTTTGAGTTACTCGTAGAACTTTCATTATTACTCTTCTCTCTTGAATAATGAACTTACCTGGAATCATCATGATGAGATTCACCCGTCAACTGAGTGTCAATTTTGTCCTTCTTGAGCAGATGCTCCTTGATCTCATTGACCTTGATTGTTGACTTATCTACATAGATGATAACTTTCCTAAACTCTTATATGAAGAAGGTATAGAATATAATAAGAAGTGCATGATCCTCATCTTTTATCTTAACCTCTATATTATCTAAATAATTGATAATAGAGAAAACTTCTGCTATTTGAGACTTGATAGGTGTACTTTCATGCATGCGGAGAAGAAAGAGATGTTGCTTTAGAATCAACCGATTCGCCAAAGACTTCTTCAGATAGTGGTCCTGAAGTCGCTCCCACAACGAGGACGCTGTTTTCTCTGTAGAAAACTCATCCAACACTTCGTCCACCAAGCAAAGCTGAATAACTGTCAAGGCTTTCTCATCCAACTCCTGCCAAGTTTCTTCTTTCATGTCTTGAGACTTTTTCTCCCTTTCGAGTAGTGCTTTCTTCAACCCGCTCTGTGTAAGGATGGCGTTCATCTTATTCTGTCACCTGTTGAAATTGATGACACCATTAAACTTCTGAATATCGAACCTCGCAGTCACCTTCAAGTTGACCTTGCTCTGATACTAATTGTTATGAATTCAGGAGTAACGCCTACACGATCGGATCAATTGGGACAGCGCAGCGGAAACGAACCACAAGATCTGCTAAGGCAACTTGAAGAAGAAGAGAAGAAGATATTCCAAAGTAGATAGAAAGCCAACAAAGAAAACTTGGATCCAACTTGGACTCAAAATAGATCCAGAAAAGAAAACTACCAGATCGATATTAATCATCCTTCACGACATATTCACTCATAATCCTAACAATACTTAGTTGAGCTAATGGTGGATTTTGTTAGAGCATTGTGCCCTTCCATTTACGTTCATAGGATAGCAAAAAACGCAGATGGTAGCAGGTCAGTTAAGTGTTGGAGACTTTTCCCACATTTATTCAGGTTGCACCTTTACATCATGGTAAAAAAAAATCTTATTCTCCACTGCAAGATAGTTCCACACTACTCGAAAAAGTCACAAACATATGAACTGTAACGCCCCGCCCTGACGGATACAAAGACGCTACTGCGACGTATATACACAGGACAGAAATATCCTCACATATATACGTTAAGCATCAATACAGACCAGAATCAAAGTATGAAAGTACGTAGTGTATATATATTCCAACATAAAGAGTACAACTTATAAAGTCATCACAGAGCATGACATAATATTACAGGTACATTACATCACGGCCATGTACAAAAGTAAAATTTACAATATGTGCAATACAAAATATGCCCACTGTTTGGTACGGAGAGGAGACGTTCGGTGTAAGATTTTCTTGAATCAATTGAAAGGTTACAACAAACTTATACTCCGTCTACAAGGGAGGGAGATGCTGAGTCTTGGATCCCCCCTTTGTTTAGTGCTGGGTTCTTCAGGTGGCGATGGAAAGTGAATCTTTTTTCTGTTGACCGGGTGAACATCGAAAACTTTTGGGGATCTTCTCTTCGGATGGCGGACAGAGTAACGCAGCTCTGTCGGCCAGAAATCTCAAAGAGATTGTAGGCAGCAAGTTGTTTGAAGGTTTGGACTCTCTTTCCTCCTCTCTGGAAGCTCTAAAGCCAAGAATTTTTCTCTCAGGGTTCTTCTCTTCGAAAATCCGACCCTTCTTCATAGCAACGGGGCTATTTATAGAGGTTTCAGGAGCGTACGTGCCTCCTAAAAATACTCCATAATGGGGGCTAACTTTCCCCGTTATGTGGGTCGTGATTGGCCCCGAAACCGGGACGGTTACAACTGAGGCGCGGGTTTCGACCCACGCGCCTTGGAGCTGCTGAGACGCAAGTTTTGACCCTCGCGCCTTGGCGCTGCTGAGACGCGGGTTTCGACCCTCGCGCCTTGGCGCTGCTGAGACGCGGGTTTCGACCCTCGCGCCTTGGCGCGGCTGAGACGCGGCGTCTGGAGTTTGAGACTCTGCTTTTGACGAATTGTCTTTAATGATTTTTAGACAGCTTACAGAACCCCCTCCAAAGTTTTCGATATTCCGCGGTTGGCTGGACGATTTCGAAATACTTTAGACTTTAGCTAAATTCGCCCTTCTCGTGGTTGGACTGACAATGCTCTGAGCTTGATCTTGTCTGGACTATGGTCTTCGTGAGTGTACTGTGGAAATCTTTGAAGCCGCCAAAACTGATCGCGTGGAGTGTCTAGATACACAGTCTAAACCTCCCCGATGCTTTAAGTTTATCGTTGGTGTACTTTAAACTAGAGGTGGGCAGTCGTCTGCCCTTGCCAGTGTGCTTTTGGACTGAATTGCAGAAGCAAGGACTTCACGCCAGTTCTGTGGACGCAGGGGTGATGCTGCTTTAGGGATGACAACGCGACTGTTACTGCATGAGGCAGACGCGATTTTGGCTGAGTTGAAAGGGCGCGTCCATCGAAGGGACGCATCTTTTAGAGACGAAGATGCGACTCTTGGATGCGAATCCGTGTCATGAGTATGCTGCCATGTGTCCCGTAGAATTGAGGGGACATCTGCTTTTTGGCGTGCGAACTTCACGCTGCATTTAATACGCTGTCCACGCGTCAGGCGGTAATTGGGCGTCGAGCCAAGCGCCGTGTATCTTTGCGAATCACTGTGCCTATAAAAGGCAACAGTCTTTCAAGAGTCATCATTAGACTCTCCTTCGTCTTCGTGTGCATCCGTTAGGGTTTTGAGAAAGGAGCTTATTTTGTCCTCTTTTCCTTCATCTAACATTAGATCTTTAATTGTAATGGCACCAAAGGCCAAGCAAACTGCTTCATCTTCACGGGCGGTCGTCGCTGAGACTCAAAGGGGCGGTTCCTCCATGCAGGAAGCCCCTATTTCAGGTATAAAGCCATCGGGCTTGATTCCCACCATTAAAAGGGTTTATAGAGTTCTCTGAACTCTTGGACTCCTCTTTTAAAATTGATCCGTCAACACGGGCTCGAGCCCATGTTTGATCTTCAGGCGCGGCTCTTGAATCGATAAACAAGACGTAAGTTTGATGACCCTTGCTGCTTTTATCTGCTCGAATCTGCGTCTGCTTGTTGAACACAGGGCCCCAGTAAGCCTTGCGTTTGGATTCAACACTTAGAATGTTTCTAAGTATGAAAGATTCGGACGCAAATTTCTTATGACTCTTGCGTCTTGTGAAATCAGACGCTGGTCTTCATGAATCTTGCGTCTGAGTCCAAGTACTTAGAGATTTTTCATAAGTCTCGGATTTTTAAAACGCGGGCTCCAGGCTAGCCTCACGATCTTCGGTCTGGACGCAGATTTTGATGATCGCCGCGTCTGAGTTTACTTCTACGTTTGAGTAGTGAACACTTGATCATTTCCTTTTAGATTTCTGATCAAATGTCGTTTCCTTTTTACAGTGTGATATTCCGCTGATCCTCTCTCCAAGAAGTGTCACTTCGGGCACGTAGGTGGTGCTGACCATAACTTAACCTTTGTGTTGCAAAGGACTGCTCCTGTGACTGCTAATAAGCTGAAGGGGCGAAGGGAGAGGCTCTCCAAAGTTGACATGGCCACACTCCGGGAACCTATGACTGACGCAGAATTTAAGACGGATTCGCGCATTCCATTGAAGAAACCCGTCTTTTCTTTGGCGACAATATTGGCGAGGGTGGTTACGTCTTGCATGATGGCGACTACAAGTGGCTTCGCCAGATAGGGGATAGGAAATTCTTTCTTCAAAATATGGAGAGAATGTATCCCCTATCCTACCTTCAGCACATGTCTGTCCCTCGGCAATGGAATGGGATCTTGCCCGATCTGTTCCCAGTGTCTCTCTTGACATACTGGGCGCCAGGAAGGTGCACTCGGTGGACACGGGAGGGAGATCATTGGTTTATTTCTTGAATTATTCAGATCCGATTACCCAGTAGGAAAAACCCCTCAGCTCAGCACTACCTTTATTAATCAATTCATGAAGGTAGGGGGTGATTTTCCCACTGACTTCCGCCCGCTCGGGTGGGTTCATTCCACTGACAAGTACTGGTGGGGCAAGATGGTGAGCTTTGTCCTCGCTGAACTTGGAGGTCTGTTGGACCAGGTGGGACTGTACCAAGCGGTCAGGGCTGTGCAATATGGCATCCCACAGAATTTCCAAAATTTTTTTGGGATCCTGGAGCACTACGACCCTTCGACGGGGACGTTCTTCACCCCGGTTGGAGAAATGGGGCTTGCCCTGCATGAATTATATGAAGTCTCGGGGTTGGTAATGGGAGATGCTCCTTATGAGGAATACGTCCCTACCTCTGAGGAGCTTCATCTCTTGAAGAAAGAGTGCCCTCGTGTATATGAGACCTACTGGGAGGTGCTGTGTCATTTCCACATCTGCAGCCAAATAACTTCCTGGAGGGCTAGGGGAGTTAAGCAGCTGTCTTGGGCGAGCTACTTGTTTAATGGCATCACTGAGAAAGACCACTCAGTGACCAGTCTGGCTCCCAGCTCTGACGAAGAAATCGTCGAGAGGATCGACGCCTCTGTGAGTTCTTATACCACAGAGTCGAACGAAAACACTTTCAAACCTGACACGATTTTCGAAAGTTTCCATCACCAGGCCCAGATTCCCATTTCCAACCGGGCACTGCTGGCGGGTTTTCTCATGCTGTGGTTGAAGCGCTGTGTAGTGCCGCCACTGCCGCATGAGGTGATTGTTGCCGACGTGGTGTATCCGGCGGTGCTGCTGGCCTATGGTAGGTCCATAGCTTTCCTTCCAGCAATGGTGGCCGATATCCAAAGCGGGTTGCGGGCCCTGACTCAGAACCTGTGCAGGGTGGAGGCCATCGTCGACTCCCAAGGTAAACCAGAGGTCGATTCAGAGGGAAGGCCGAGAGTGAAGACCCCTAACCCTCGGATCGAGCTTCCCTATACGTATGGCTTGGTACGTGATGCACTGCCCCTCACTGATGACGCCAGTGTCTCGATGCGAAGGGTTTGTCCCTTTTGTGCAGCGGCTGGAGAGTTCGAGCTGGTGCAACAAGTATATGTTCTACGTCCGGAAGTGTATTCTAAACGCTTCAAATTATCATCTCAACCGTTGCTTTCCCGAGATTACAGATGCTGCTTATGGGGATAAATTCGCCGACATTGTGGGTCCGGACGACTTCACGAGGCTGCCGTCGGGAGTCTTCTAGTGGCTCATCAATATCCGGCCCGGGTATCTGCTCTTTCGGCAAGGGAACTCGTGCACGATCGAGCCTTATATGCCGAATCGTTTCGCCCGACAGTTCGGCTATGACCAACTATATGTCGGTAACCCTAACGCTCAGCTTGCCTTCCGTGAAAATCTATTTGAAGGTGCTCGGGCTTGGTATTACAGCGTAGCTGGGGGGACACAGGTTCTTTTATGTTTACCTCATAAGACGCCGAACTGCTATGCAAGCCTTAGCTTCTGCACCTGGTATTTCCAGACTAGCAAGATGCCTGGCTACTCAATAGAGCGTTCATGCATTAAAAGCATTAATGCGTCCTATGAGGAGAAGGTGGCGTCCAACAAGCGCTCGCGAGGCCTTGATGAATATCAGGCGGCTCAGAGGGAGGCCAGAGGGGAGCCGAGAGCAGCAGTACCCAGGGAGCAGTCTGCCAGAAGGCGTCGACAGACGGTGCATAAACGTCCTCATGGCGTTACTCTCCAAGCTGAGCCTCCTTCTACTTCCACGACTGAGTCTGCCCCGAAGAAGGCCAGGAAAGACTTGGCGGCTGAAGAGACCTTCCCCTCCGGCATCGAAGAGCAGAGGGAAGAAGAGGAGGAGGAAGATGATGCCCCCTTGTTCGTACTCATGGATTGCACAGCAAGGGCCCTGTAATTTTAGAAGAAGGGAAGCTCACTGATGAGCCCGTGGTAATTGATGAGGCTGAGCAACTTGAGGCTGACCTGGTGGGAAGGAGTGATGTTGAAATTCCAGGGGTCTCAACTCAACCAGGGCCTTCTTCTGCTCATGAAAGGAGAGATGAGGCACAACAGCCCGGGTCTCTGTTGTATTGATGCCCAGCTTGAGGGTAGCTGGTCCCAGCCCTACTACTGGGGTATTTAGTGGCAAGGCCTCAATTGCCGAGGCTTCTCGCGTTGAACTATCGTCTTCATCGTCCGGAGAGGACGAATATGATTCAGGTGATGAAGTCGATTTTGGTGATGAACCCGCTCTTCCAGATCCGAGCAAATTCTTACATATCTCGGAGGAAGAGATATACGGGTGTGATCCGGTGACGGCGTTATCACAAGCGGCAACTGCTCCTGCAGAAGGTACTCTTATAGTCTTGTTGACCCAGTTTCCCTTTTTAACTAGGGAACAGGTTCTGACGTTTTCTCTTTATGCTGCAGGGTTGGCCGCGGACAGCGAGGCTGCAACTTCCTCCCATATCGAGGAGATGATACAGGAGCTGGCCCAGCAGGAGGGTATTGAGGCTGCTGCTGAGATGCCTCACGAGAGGACAATTATTGAGGTCGGGGAGACTTCAACCTTGCAAGATTTGCCCAGGGATCTGCCGTCTTTGGACCCTCGGCTTGGTAAGGAAATATTGACGCTTTGAATATTTTCCTTTTATTGTCATGACTGACGTTTTGGTGCTTTGCAGAGAGTGCTGAGGAAGCTCAGGCAGAGGACTTGGTAGTCAGCGTCGACTCAGCAGAGGCAGCCAGCGTCGAGCCCGCAGGTGGTACAATTCAATCCTCGACTAAGGGTTCCGGAGAAGCCAGGTTCGCCGCTACTTCAGCCGTCGTGGAGGCTGCTATGACGGCAACCGCCCCGGAAGTGCCGGTGACCATCTCAGCTTCTGTCGCACCTGTTGTTGACCCTACTCCTGCACAGGATGAGTTGATTCCCGTCCCTCGCCCTGTGATAGAAAGGGGATCTGGGAGCACATCAGCGGAATTCTCCTCGGCCGGAGATATCATGGAAGAACTGACACGTCAAATGGTGCAGCAGTTCTTTGCTTCCATGCGATCGTGTATTGATCTCTCATCCTCTCTGAGGGCAGTTCTTTCGAATTTGCCCGAATGCTTCTTGAGAATTTGATCGAGAACATTGGTCATACTGGAGGTCCTTCCAGGCTAGGGCGTGTCTGCTGCTGGTGGAGCAGTTGGGGAGTGATTTGAAAGAGCTTAAGTCTTTGGAGGACACCAGCTCAGTTCACGAGGCCCGGGCAACCTTGACTAGGCTTCTCGCTACTCAAGAATAGGAGCGAAAGGAGATGGAGGAACAAATAGCTGAAGAGACTCACCATCTCCAACATTTCCAGGCGGACCATCAAAAGCTGATTGGCGATTCAAGGGAATCTGAACTCGTTATGCAGAGCGCAGAGCAGGTTATCATCAGTGCTCGGGCTACCATAGCCAAAGCAGAAGCCTTGATTGCAATCAATGAGCAGAAGCTTGCCACTACCAGGAAGAAGCTGGAAGGGTTGGAGGCTGCCAAGATGCAGGTTGAAGAAAACCTCTCCACTCACTCCTCCAGGTTGGAATTCCTACGAGCGCAACTGGCTGCGAGGAGATTTTTGTCCGAGGAGGAGTTACGAGTCCAGACTCTCATGGAGGCTAAGAAAATACGTCAGCATGAGATACATCGCCTCTGAGAACAAATCCGTTCTTTAGCTAATCAAGACTGTTAGCCTCCCCTTTTTTTTTAGGGACAACACACTCAATTCATCAAGAGTGTTTGTATCACTTTTATCATTTTTAGCTCAAATAATAAAAGTCTCTTAAAATTTTGCTCCATCTTCATTGTCCCACTGTAGATGAATCTAATTTCTTAGCAGCAGTCTTTGGCTGTGATCCTTGATTGGCTGTGAATAATGAACTTAGGTAGAACTAAGTTCTTGGGAGGAACGCGGCTCTGATTTATAGGGAGGCGCGGTCCTGAGAAACGCGACTCTGACCTGTCCATTGAGACGCGGTTCCAGTTGGCGCGAAAGACGCAGCTTCGGGTGCGGCTCCCTAGCCGCAGCCCTTAACTCTGCCCAAGTGCAGAATTCAGGATGTCGTGAGGACGCGGTCTTATGCTCCTCAAAACTGACGCATAGATATGAGGACGCGGCAGTGGGTCCTTGACCTGGCGCAAACTCAAATTGAGTTTATGATAGGAACACCATTATCATTTCGCCATGTAGACGCAGTTTCAAGATACTTGTGAATGCCATGGGCCTTCTCCGTTGAGGATACAAGTCTCAGGACGCAGCTTTCCACTTTTATGTGATTCCAAGCGCGACCCCCAGAAGGGGTCCCTTTTGCTGTGAAAGGATGCAGCTTTGAATCACTCTGAGAGACGCGGCTACGGTTCTCTTGGCTGGAATGAAAAGGAACGCCATTTTCAGATTCGCAAAGGGGACGCCAGTTCCTGGACGCGGCTCTCGGGCCTGCGTTTGGTGCAACTTCCCAAGCGTTACATGCAGCTTGCCATAAAGATTTTGTTGGATCTTTAAATGTCCAGTCGATGTTGACGATTGGAGACTCGTATCATCCAACATTTCCCGACGCGACAGTCTACGCGTCAGCCCTTCATTGGGCTTAAGCATTAAGCCTTTAAATGCCAGACTGGCACTGGCGGTTGGAGACTTGCGTCTTCGATGCTTCCCGAAGTGACAGTCCACGTGTCGCCCCTTTATTGGGCTTTGGCATGCACGCGGGAATTAAAGCTGACGGTTCTGATTAGCGAGCCATTAATCACAGGCTTCGTGGTTTGCCTATAAATAGGGCTCAGCTTCACCTTTAGTAGTTCATTACTTAAACTGCTTTCTTTGAGAGCGAATGCTCTAAGAGATCTTGTCTTCTCCCTTCAAGGACTTCATCAGGGATTTGCCTCCATGGACGAAGACGACCCAGAGCTTTCATGCTTCTGTTTAGCCTTTCGGAAGATTACCACTGTCAAGTGATTTCAATAACAAAAAGCGTCTCCTTGAACACCTTTTATGTCTGCACTTTGATGCAGAAAGTTCAACTTTTAATAGAGGCCTCTGCGGGTATGACTTCCTGGTTTTGCCATGAAATTTTCAGCCCAACTGAGTTTCAGTTTTGATATCTCTTAAAGAGATTCATCTTCTTGACCTTCTTCTGAAGTCTAACTGGTGCACCATCTTTTGGAAGTTGCGCCATTTAGAAAATTCTGACTAAAAATTTTCTGGACGCGAGTATAATGGACTTTTGCACCTAGACCGTGGGCTTTACATACAGAGCTCGCGTCTGAGGCTGTTGACTTAGATCAAAGGTTTCGGGCCTAAATTTTGCAACCTCTATCCGTCGAACAGGGAGACGACAATTTTCGCGTCTGATTCTCTTAGTGCCTCATAGCTTAGACGCGGATGCAAAACCAGACTGCGTTTGAATTTTGTGTGTATCACAGCTTTGATCGCGTCTGTTTCTGCCACCGCAGAAGTTTGGCTCACTGCGGGGTCACTCCTGCGTCTGCAGTTTTCCACAATAGCTGCGTCTGTCACTTAGTTTCTCTTGTTGAAATATACTAAGTTTTAGATCTTCTAATTTTTCGTTTGCTTCTTGCAGGTAGGCTTGATCATCCTTTTTCATGTTCGCTGGGCCCTTGGGAGAATATATCAGCCAGCGAACTTGGTCGATGGTCGACCACAGGAGAAGATGTCATGGCTCCCGTCTTCGGGAGACGGGGATCGGACCCTCGCCAAGATCTCTTTGGATTCAATGCACCAGTCATGCTTCTTGGCATGGCATGGTCAGAGTGAGTATGGCGGGGGATATAGTGGTGGTTATGTCCTTAGATTCTCCCTTCACCTACCTCAGAAGTGACATCGATGAAAACTCCATGCTCATTGGATGACTTTCTGGTGGTGGAGATGTTCATCAACGAAGGATCATACCCCGCCACTTCGGATGGTCAGGTGGAATCAGAAGATTCTGCTGCCTTTCGACCTCAAAAAACACCATTGCTCTTGGTCACGATGGGCTCTTTCAATGTTTACATCATGCATCGTGGTGCAATCAGCTTCTGATCGTCGCCACAGTGTTCAATCCTGCTTTGGCGCCCTTCCAAACATCTTGTACTTAGAGTTGTGAGCAGCTTCAAGGAGTGAGTGCAACCTTTGAGAGAGAAAGGGACTTCTTTGTACTCCTTTATTGTAACACTCAATCTTATTGTATAAGAGAGCATTTTGTATCACTTTCATATGCCTGGATATAAATAAAAGTGACACTTTTCTTTTTGTTTCCTCCTATTATCTTGAACCCCCTTTTTGTATTGAAAGTCAGACGAATAGAAGTAAAGAACCTTTGACCTGTCAAAATTATGATAATAATCTTAACGAGTCAAATTTTGTAGAGAGAGATCCTATTTCAGGAACTCAGCAATGCTGTCAGAGGTGTGATATTAACTTAACAGAGATAAGATAACTTTTGTGGACCTGCCAATCTATAACGGAGAATGACAAGCTGAATTTGTACCCCAGGGAGGATGAGCTTTTATCAGAGGTTTGGGATTAACTTGATTAAGATCAGCTGGGGAGTTAATGAAAACACTGTTAATGGTGTAATGTTAACCTAACAATGTTTTTAAGTGGACTTGTTATTCTGTTGACGAGAATAACAAGTGAGGCTAGATCGCGGGGGATCTAGGAAAGTTTTCACCGTTAGAGGTGTGATATTAACTTAACGGGTTGAAAGTTGTCTTGCCAGAAGTGTGATGTTAACTTGACAAGAATGTGAGTCAGAGGTATGATATTAACTTGACTCAGAAGCATTTCAGCTTTCACTTGGGAAACTGAAAGTGTCACTATCATAGGTGTGATGTTTAACTTGACAGTGAGAGTAATGCTAGAGGTATAATTTTGAACTTGGCATTAGTCATCTCGACTTTAACAAGGAAGTCCGAGGGAAAGTCATGGCTTTAAGTGTATTGTTGAACTTAGCAATGACTTGGAAGCTAGAGGTGTAGTATTAACTTAGCATCGTTCATTTCAGCTTCGATATGGAAGTCTGAAGGAAGGTGACTGTCAGAGGTTTAATATTGAACTTGGCAGCAACTTGATTACTGTTAGAAGTGTAATGTTAACTTAACAGTATATTGTCAGAGGTGTGATATTAACTTGACAGTAGTGGACTTGCGATATGAGCAATTTGAGGACCTGTCATTCTATTGATGAGAATTGACAAGTGAAGTTTGAAGAGCCAGAGGTATAGTGTTAACTTGGCGAATTTGAAGGTTTGCTACTCCGTATAGAGTTGACAAGTAAAATTTGTACTCGATAGGGAGTATTGAAATTTTCATTACCAGAGGTATAGTGTTTAACTTAGCAATGACTGTATTTTGTAGACCTACCATTCTGTGGGTGAGAATTGGTAAGGAATTTTGGAGGAGAGGACGGAATTACATCCACTTAGGATTTTTAGCAAATCCTCAGCTATCAACGGATTTGAGGTGCCTTTACAACTACCGTTTGAGTTGGGCTAGCCATGCTATTCCCCTCAGCATGATGAGTTGTCGAAGACTTATGTTGGGCTTAAAAGCCAACATTTTCCTCTATCCTTAGCCGTCGGAGGCGTTGGATCCAAGGGGAACATGTCCCTTAGGATTTTTAGCAAATCCTCAGCTGTCAACGGGTTGATATGCCTTTACCAACTACCGTTTGAGTTAGGCTAGCCATGCTATTCCCCTCAGCATGATGAGTTGTCGAAGATTTATGTTGGGCTTAAAAACCAACATTTTCTTCTGTCCTTAGCCGTCGGAGGCGTCGGATGTTAACGAAGAAGCTCTTCTTGTTTTGATCAGAGGTGTACTTTTAACTTGATCAGTAGAGGAGTACTATTAAGGATAGTACTTCTTCAAGAATCTGCCATTGATCGGCATCATGAGTGTATCGCCATTTGAGGTTATGAGGGATATGATCCATTTGAGTAGACTGACTCTACTACAAATGGTCCTTCCCATTTAGACTGGAATTTCCCTTTTGTCTTATGTGTCATTACTATAGGTCTTCTGACGGCTAAGACAAGATCGCCTTTCTTGAAAGTTCGCACTTTGACTTTCTTGTTGAAGGCTCTGGTAATCCGGGCTTGGTAAAGCTCGATTTGTTGTTGGGCCTGCAGACGTTTGTCATCTAAGGCTTCCAATTCTTGGAGTCGCTGTCTATGCTTCTCCTCATTTGTCATCTCTGCTGTCAGGGCGATGCGTAGAGATGGAATTTGGATTTCTAGTGGAAGCACTGCTTCACACCCGTATACCAAAGAAAATGGTGTAGCTTTAGTTGGGGTTCGAACAGTTGTGCGATAAGCCCATAAGCATTCACCCAGCTTGTCGTCCCAGTCACGTTGACTTTTCGAGACGAATTTCTTGAGAAGCTTGCCAATGGTCTTGTTGAAAGCTTCTGCGAGACCATTAACGGCGGGGTAGTATGCCGTTGAGGACACACTCTGGATTCTGAACTTGGCGCAGAACCTTTGGAAAGCCTGACTGATAAACTGGGGTCCATTGTCGTGGACGATTCGCCGAGGTACACCAAAACGATAAATGACATGATGTTTGACGAATTTGATCACGTCTGATGACTTTACCTCCTTCAAGGAAATGACCTCAGCCCATTTGGAGAAGTAATCGGTTATGGCCAAAATAAACCGCTGTCCTTTTGATGATGGAGGGCTGATAGGGCCAACTACATCCATCCCCCACATTTCGAATGGCCAGGTAGAGGTCGTAGGGTGAAGATACCCTGGTGCTTGATGGATGAAACCGCCATGTATTTGGCAGGCGTGACATCTTTTGGCATAATTGATGGCATCAACGATCATCTTAGGCTAATAATATCCCAGCCTTTGGAGTCGGTATGCTAGCTTTGGGCCAGGTTGATGGGCTCCACACATACCGTCATGGGCTTCTTTCAATATTTCTTGTGCCTCTTTTGGTGAAAGGCACGGAGCAGGATCCCGTCGTGCGATCGACGATACAATGTTCGTGTAATCGCATTATAGTAGAATTTAGGGGCTTTCCTTCGAATGGCAGCCGCTTCTTTGGTGTCCTCAGGCAAGATGCCATGCAGGACATAATCAATGTAGGGGAATCGTCAGTCTCTAGGCTCTGTACTGATTGACAATTCCAGCGCTTCTTTGTTTTGAGAATCTCCTGTTGGCTCCTGGTAATCCTCAGGAGCAATCCTCGGGCAATAGAGGTCGTGGCTGTGGACAAATATCTTCTCCACTGTTCCAGCGGTAGAGCTAAAGAGGCAGCGAGGGATGCCAGTGCATCTGCATGCACATTTTGCTCGATGTAGAAGTTTGTAAACTTCCCAGCCATGTGGACAGTTGCATTGTAATAGGGTACTAGGTCTTCATGTCTGACTTCGTACTCCCCGCGAACCTGGCTAACGATGAGTTTGGAGTCACCATATGCCTCGAGATTTTTAACGCTAATCTCATCGGCGAGTTGCATCCCAATCAAAAGAGCATTGTATTCCGCCACATTATTGGAACACGGCTCGGTTAATGAGACAGCTCGAGGAATCATATAGTTCTGTGGGGAGACGAGTACTACTCCTACTCCTGCCACTATGTGTCCTTTTGGGCTCGTTCTCGACGCCCCATCAAAGAAAAGCTGCCACACCTGCCTTTCGAAGAATGTCTGGGTCTGGCAGGCTTCAGCGACCTCGTCTGGGAGATCTTCGTAAAGTTGGGCTGCCCTCGGATCTGGATGCTCAGCCAGGAAATCCGCCACCGCTTGACCCTTCACGGCTTTTTGTGGTAAAAAGTGCATTTCATATTGGGATAACAATATGGCCCATTTTGCCAGCCGGCCATTTAATGATGAAGGCTTTGTCATGAGTAACCTCAAGGGGTTGACTTTTGATATAACGTTTATCGTCTGGCCTACCAAATAGTGTCGCATTTTCTAAATAGCAAACACCAATGCCAAACATTCCTTCTCAATCGGGTTGTACCGATGTTCGGCTCCGATCATTGTTCTACTCAAATAGTAGATTGCTTGCTCTCATCCCTGATCATCATTCTGAGCTAGTAGAGCTCACAAAGAATGATCCATCGCTCGGACGTATATCAGGAAAGGTTTTCCAGACACCGGAGCTATAAGGACTGGCGGTTGTGTGAGGTACTGTTTAATTTCCTCAAATGCTTGCTGGCAAGCGCTGTCCCAAATGAACGAAACGCCCTTCTTCATTAATTTGGAAAAGGGTTGGCATCTCCCGGATAGATTTGAGATAAACCTTCGGATGTACGCCAATCATCCTTGCAATCCCCTGAGCTCCTTGAGGTTTCTCGGAGGTTGCATCTCCTGGATAGTGCGAACCTTTCCGGGTCCAAATGAATCCCCGTAGAGTTACTATAAACCCTAGGAATTTTCCACTAGCCACCCCCAGGAAGGACTTGGTGGGGTTCATCTTCAATTGATGGGCCCGCATGATGTCAAAGACGACCTTTAAATCAGTTATATGAGCCCCTTTAACGCGGTTTTTCACCGCGATGTCGTCCACATAGCATTCCACCGTTTTGCGCATGTGCTCGTGAAAAATGACATTCATGGCCCTTTGATATGTCGCCCCCGCATTCTTTAGTCTGAAGGGCATGACGGTGTAGCAGTATACCCCCAGTGGTGTCCTGAAAGAGGTATGTTTCTCATCGTCAGGATACATTTTAATTTGATTATATCCTGAGAATCCATCCATGAAGGACATTCGCTCGAATCCACATGTGTTGTCAATCATAACATCTGTGATTGGCAGTGGGAATTCGTCTTTGGGACAAGCCTCATTTAGATCACGAAAATCAATGCAGATCCGGATCTTTCCATTCTTTTTAGCAACGGGGACGATGTTGGCTACCCAATCAGGATGTTGTTCTTCCCTAATGAAGCCAGAGTCTATAAGCTTTCTGACTTCTGATTGAATTGCCTCCATAACTTCTGGACGGAACCGGCGCTGTTGTTGTTCGACGGGTTTTACGTCCGTATTAATGTTGAGGCGGTGCATAGCCACTCGAGGATCAAGTCCAGGTATATCCTCGTAATTCCAGGTGAAGACATCTATATATCCTTGTATAAGAGATATTAGATCCTTTTTCTCCAAAGGTGACAGGCCGTCACTTATGAAGATGGGCTTAGGATTAGCCTCATCTCTTAGATTGATCTGAACAACCTTATCTTCTGTGGTGGCTCGCGCTGTTCGAAGCGGGTATCTCAAAGATTGTTTAAGTGTTTGATCCAAGGATCTGCATCGGATTAGATCATTTTCTCATCTTCGTCTTCCAGGTGGCTTGTTGAAACCATGTTCACTGAAAGTTCTCTGAAGATGTTGCCGACACTAGCATCTGATTCCCACGAGGACGTGCCCGATGAGCAATCATGGCTCAATGTCTCTTCAGAGTCAGAGGCTGATGGGATCAGAGTTGACACATAGCCCAACCCCCTGCGAGTCCGATGATAATAATCGGGGGTTTTTCCTTTCGGTACAAAAGACCGGAGTAGTATTCTCCTTCCTTTGCCGAAGTTCAACCCTGGTCCGCTTGTTAGATCATATCCCATGCTTTTCATCATTCTGAGTGCCTTTGGCTCATAATGACTGAATTGAGGGGATTCCTCTTCGTCTTCTGACTCTTCATGGGACATTGGTTCGGATTCAACTCGTCCGAAAAGGATTGGTCTTTGGCCTTTCCGTCTTGCTGGAACCATGAATATTGATTCTTACGCATCGCCGACATTTCGACAGGTTTCGAAGGACGATTTCACCGGTACATGCAATGATGTCAAAGCATCCATTGCCGACCAGAGATCGTCGTCAACTTCGGTACTAGTGTCTGACGGCACTGAGTCAGAAGCAAACACAGAGAAATACGCCAGATATAAGTCTTCATTAATATACCATCCGCCTACATCGTCGGAGGTATTATCAACATCGTCGGAGGTATTATCAACATCGAGCTTATTATTGCCCGTTGCAAGTGGGTCTAGTTCCCATATGCATTCTTCTTTTTCCAGCTCGGTGTCGGCTTCATTACCAGAGTCGGGCTCCTCTGGTTGCGGGATTTTATCTGTTTTCACAGATTCCTGATACAGGAGGGAATCTGTGAAATAATTCTCCACTCCCTTGAACGAATGCCTTTCGGCAATCAACGTTCTCACCTTTCCACTTCCGTCAATGTATTTCATGACTTAGTGGAGAGTAGAGGGAACGATAGCATTGCGATGAATCCACGGTCGTCCCAACAGCAAGTTGTAGGAGGTGTCAGCATCTATGACGTAGCATGTCACCTCTGACTTTAGGTCTCCAATCTGGCATTTGAGCTTGACCTTCCCCATTGGACGGGTACTATTGGCATTGAACCCGTAAATAGTAGTTTGGGTGGCGCTCAAACGGTGAGTAGGAATCCCGAGATGTTGCATGACTCGGCGAGGCATAATGCTCAATGCGGACCCGGGATCTACCTGAATACGGTTCACCTCAGATGATCCAATATACCCTGCGAAGTAAAGGGTCGATCATGTTTCCCTTTGACTTGCATATCATCTGCCGTGAAGGTGATGCAGGGAATATTTTGGGAGCCGTGGAGGCAATCCTCGACATCTTCCTCCTTTGGCCTGATCGGCACCTGGGTCATGAAGACCTCAGCATTAGCCAGAGCTTCTTGTAGAGCTTCTCTGGTCAACTTTGATAGCCTAAGAAGCTCATAAAGCGTAATCCGCGCCGGGATGTTGGCTAGTTGAGCCAGGACATCAAAGCGGTAAGGTGCTGTGGATCCTTCCGCTATGTCTTTTGAAAGAACTCGAGAAAACCGAAGTTCTTTCTATTTTTCCACAGGTTGTTTTGTGGAGGGCTTGGCTGGCTTTGCAGCGGGTCTTGGAGGAGTTACCGCCATTTCATCATACTTCTTCAAATATGACTGCCCTGAACGGGTTTCCGCCACCAGTTGACTGGGTTCTGTGGCTAGGACTATTGTTTCCTCTTCCGAATCGGTCAGCGAGGGAACATCAGTCTCTGCTTCCCGCGAAGAGGCGCATACCACATTACAGGATGTGGTCTTTGCTTTGCCTTTGGACTTCCTGTTGGTCACAGTAGTCCATTGCTGGCCATCAACAAGGTCAGGATGAACCACATGATTTCTCCTTGAGGTGTGGGGACAGGTACTAGGCCTTTCTCTTGCTGGTGGTGAGGGTCTGTGTTGACCACTCTTAGCTCTCCTCTTGGGACAGGGACTACTCCAGAGGGTGTTGGAGGTTGCCTTTCAAACTGGAGGAATGACGTCATGTTAGCCGCCACCTTCTTCTGCTCTGGACGGAGCTTTAATACCTCCGCGTCAATCAGAGCCTGAAGGATGTCCTTGAAGACATAACAGCTCTTGGTGGGGTGTCCCAACATCCTGTGATACATGCAGTAGCTGGGATTATCAGTTTTACCGACTTCTTCAGGGCGCCTAGCTTCAGGAAGCTTCAGTCGATTGCTCTTGTTGAGTAGTTTGAAGAGCAAGTCGACATGTTCATCCTTGAAGGAATACTACTTGTTGGCGCGTGGTTGGCTTGAAGAGCCACTCCCTTTAACCGGTTGAGGTTTGACAGAAGATTTGATTTCTATCGCCAAGTTGTCCTTCCGTTTGGCTTGGAGGGATGTGTCTGGCGCACGCCTCGATGACCTCTCAGGTCTGGGTTTGTTTTCTTCTGTCTTGACCCGGGCGACGATCTCTTCAGCCTGTTCACCTTGTTGGATTAACTGCTTCTAGGTGCGGCTTTCAGCTACTCCTATTTGGGAAAGGAGTGAAGTTTGGAGATTATGGCGGCATGTTTCCACCAGGGTGACCTGGGTCATACTGCTTGGACATCGGAGTGCCACATTCCGAAATCTTTCTACGAAAGACTTTACGGACTCTCCTTTCGTTGCTTGGTGGCCAAAAGGGTCGGCATGGTGACCTCCGAGTCATCTTCAAAGAAGCGTGTTAGGAAGAGCTTCTCCAAATCGCCCCAATTTTTGATTGAGCCCTCTGGGAACTTCATGAACCATTCAAAGGCGAGCCCTTTTAAGGTGCCGATGAATAAACGTGCCAGGATGGCATCGTTATCTACCACGTTCCCTGTTTGAGATTTGAAGTAGTAGATATGCTGATTCGGTGAACCTTTCCCATCAAACGCTTGGAGGGTCGGAGCCTTGAACTTGGGTGGGTACGGAACTAAGTCCCACTCGACCGGATATGGCCGGATCAATCCTGCTTCTTGGAGGCCTTTCGGTTGGTAAGGGCCTCAAGACGTTGCTCCAACTGATTCATTCTTTTAGAATGAACCTTTCCCTGGTCTCGGTCGTCTTTTTCCTGCGACGAGGATTTAGATGAACTAGAAGTAGGTTGCTCTTTCTCCTCTTTGTGCACAGAAGATGAGCTTTCCCCCTCTTTTCGCTTGCCTTTAGACTTCTTAGAGGAGGCTTTGTTGGTTGACTTCCTCTTGTCTTCAAGCAACTGTGCGAGCATCTGCTTGAGGGAGTCGATAGATTCTTGCTGAGCGCGAATCATCTCGAATTATTCCTTCTGGACCTGGGCTTGCTGCTCCAAGCGCCTAGCGGTCTCCTCAGAAGTGCTAGTCATATATATGTAGGCCTCTTTCTCCATGGAGGAATTTGAGGCCTGCGACTCTGCGATAGCGGAATGCGAGTCATTCACCTCAATGCCCCGGACTAGAGCATTGTAATCAATCGGGGGAATTGCGCTGGTTCGAGTGCGAGTGTGTCGGTACACTCCTTCTGGTTCTGTGTCAGATTCATCAGAGCTGACTGCAGGTTGTTTTCCCCTGCTCCTGCTCACCATGTTTGCAGTGAGCTCTGGATATTCAGTGTCAGAGAAATTCTCCTCCTGTGGGAGCGACTTCTCTTAGTTGATCGGGGAATCAGGGTCAGCTGTCTAACTAGAGACTGCTGGTTTGCACCTGAATTGCAACGGCACTCAGAAAGTATTGTGATAAGCCATTGGCAGCAACATGACGAAGTGATCTGATTAGCACTTTTTTTCTTTGACAAATAATCTCTCAGATCCGTAGGAGGAGGGTCAAAGAGATTAGCCTCGCAATGTCGAGGGTAGGAGGCATCCTTGCTCCGTACAGCTAGGACGCGGGTTCAGCGACGTGGGGCGCATGAACGCAGCTCTCGCGTTGCGTCTTCAGGACGCGCGTCTGGAGTCTCTGCTGAGAAGAGACGCGACTATCGCGTGGCTGATTATTGCACCGGGGCAGAGACGCTTGAGAGATATAGGGCGGCCGGGCCCCATGCCTAAAGGCGCATGCTTCCTGCACTTGGCAAGGTGCGCGAGTTTCGCCTTTGCGTATGGGGAGTGGGGCTTCAGAGGAGCTAACTTGGGGAGTCTCGCGTTTGGGCCGCCAAACGCGGACTTCGCGTGCTGGATACGGCGCAACTGAGACGCCAGTTTGAACCTTGCGACCTGCCTCAGTTGGACGATCAGAAGTTCCAACTTGCAGCTAACGCGCACGCCTCCTCTGTCGGCGCTCAGTGTATCGGTTACATCGTGGAGGTGGAGAGAAACCTACGACGACTTGGTGCTGAGGAAGAGGGAGGACTGATTGGACATCAGGAAGGCTGACCACGCGGGTCTCTTGAGAGACGTTGGCGTGTGTGTCTCGTATGGCGCGGTTGGCCGCGACATCCTTTACAGCAGCTGCGCCTGAGGGAGTCTCAGAGCGGGTTTCGGGGCAAGTCCCCGTAGAGACCCTGCGGCAGACGTGGGTCTTTGGGCTCTTGGAGCCGGAAGAGAGAAATTCTTCATACTTTGCCTGGTCGAACTCGACGACAAGCGATTCGATCATCTTCCCCTTATAGAGGACGTCACCTTGCGCCACGATTTGTTCGTCAGTAACAAATGAGGTCCCCAGCGGAGTCGCCATCTCTTGTTTGGTACGGAGAGGAGACGTTCGGTGTAAGATTTCCTTGAATCAATTGAAAGGTTACAACAAACTTATACTCCGACTACAAGGGAGGGGAGATGCTGAGTCTTGGATCCCCCCTTTGTTTAGTGCTGGGTTCTTCAGGTGGCGATGGAAAGTGAATCTTGTTTTCCGTTGACCGGGTGAACGTCAAAAACTTTTAGGGATCTTCTCTTCGGATGGCGGACGGAGTAACGCAGCTCTGTCGGCCAGAAATCTCAAAGAGATTGTAGGCAGCAAGTTGTTTGAAGGGTTGGACTCTCTTTCCTCCTCTCTGGAAGCTTTAAAGCCAAGCTCTTTTCTCTCAGGGTTCTTCTCTCTGAAAAATCCGACCCCTTCTTCATAGCAACGGGGCTATTTATAGAGGTTTCAGGAGCGTACGTGCCTCCTAAAAACACTCCATAATGGGGGCTAACTTTGCCCGTTATGTGGGTCGTGATTGGCCCCGAAACCGGGACGGTTACAACTGAGGCGCGGGTTTCGACCCTCGCGCCTTGGCACTGCTGAGACGCGGGTTTCGACCCTCGCGCCTTGGCGCGGCTGAGACGCGGGTTTCGACCCTCGCGCCTTGGCGCGGCTGAGACACGACTTCTGGAGTTTGGGACTCTGCTTTTGACGACTTGTCTTTAATGATTTTTAGACAGCCTACACCCACGAGCTGAGAGGGAATCCCGCGAGCTAGTAGGTAGAGTCAGGAACAAAAAGAGCTGGGACTAGTCAGCCTACTCTGAGAGGTAAACTTGATCTTCAGCGGAGGGCTCTACTTCAATCCAAACTTTAGAACCTGAACATGCAAGTCCAGGGGAGTCAAAAGCTCTCCAACGAGTGGCCCGGTGAAAGCCAAGTGGCGTGCAGAGATAAGTACATGTGTATCGATAAATCTGAATCAGAAAGCATGCGTGTCGTGAATACAGAAATAATAAGCATGCGACAAGACATAAAACTAATGAAAGTGATTAAGCATGAATAAATCCTTTATTACCGTTCTTAATATTTATTCTTATTACTCGTCCTACTCATATGTCTAGGTATGTGTAATGGCGTCCCATCGCACATACATCCACATCTGAGTAAATCGAGGCTGTTATTGAAAACCAACGGCAGTTTTAATGAATAATATTTACAGTGGGTCTCGTACATGCCCGAACCATGATCCTGGATGTTTGTTGCTGGTGTACGGAACCGACCGCAAGACGTACATGAGGGTCTTATAGGATGTCCTTTTCAAGATGGTACCAGAAGAAGGGAGCCAGCGCTTCCATCGGTCTCCTGGAGGCCCTCAGGTCGAACCAGAAGTTTTAGTAGAACAACATACCCTAATATCACTGTAAGCACGAACATATATTGATATCTGTAAGTTTCTCCTGACCCGATGCAAGTTGGCCCTTTTTATGATTTATTATAGAATTATCAATTCACAGGAATGTGTAAGAGCAAATCAGGAATGTCAGGTGTACATGGGTGCTATCAGGAGATCAGGTAATATTCCCATAGTATGATGATTGTGAATCAGAAGTTAAGCATGGCAGGTGTCAGATGTCAATATGTAGATGTTAGGTGTAACATGACAGATGTCAGATGATGGCATGGCAAATGTTAGCATAACAAGGGTAAGTATAACAAATAAGCACAGTCAAGCAAAACTTGAGCAAGCTGGAGACACAGTCAATGAACAATGTTTTAATCACTAAAGCGCTTGGCGAAGCTACCAGGATGACTCGGCTTAAAATGAGAGTAGAAAATCTGGCAGAGTTTCGCCTAGGCGAGTCTAGTGAATAAACGCTGAGCGCTAAGCTGCCTTTCCAGGTGTAGTTAGAAAGTCTAGAGGACTTTAGTAAACCTCAGAGAGATTAAGCCCAAAGTCTATGTGTAACGCCCCGATCTGGCGGGTATGGAGACGCTACTGCGACGTATATACGCAGGAGAAATACCCTCATGTATATACGCTAAGCATCAGTACAAGTAAGAATCAGAGTACGAAAGTGCGAAGCATAAATATACATTCCAACATAAGGATTACAAAGTTATCACAGGGCATGATATTTTAGTACATGTAATCATATCACAGTAAGGTACAGGAGTAAGAATTACAATTTGTACAGCAAAAGGTGCTCACGGGCTGAGAAGAAGATCCCCGAGATTGTAGGAAGGTTCAAGAACAGAAGGAGCTGGGACTAGTCGGCCTGCGCCGAGAGATAAGCTTGACCTTCGGTGGATAGCTCCGCTTCAATCCAAGCTTCAGAACCTGAACATGCAAGTCCAGGGGAGTCAGAAACTCCCTAACAAATAGATAGGTGAATGCCAAGTGTCGTGTAGAGATAGGTATATGTGTGTTGATATGATCAAAACAGTATTTAAGCATCAAGAACTGTGTCGAGAGTACATGTACAGTAAGCAAGAAATGGAGGCATAAATTGAAAGTGATAAGGCCTGAATAAATCTATCGCTGCCATTTTCAATATTTATACTTATTACTCGTTCTACCCATATGTCTAGGTATGTGTAATAGCGTCCTAGCACACATACATCCACATATGAGTAAATCGAGGTTGTTATTGGAAACTAACGGGGGTATCAACGAACAATGTTTACAGTGGGTCCCGTGCATGCCCGGGACCACGGTCCAGGACGTTCCGTTACTGGTGCTCGAACCAGCCGCAAGGCGTACAGGAGGGTCTTATAGAATGCCCTTATTAAGATGGTACCAGGAAGGAGGGAGTCAGCACTCCCCTCGGTCGCTTGGAGGCCCACAGGTCAGACCGGAAGTTTTAGTTGCACAACATACCTAGTGTTACTGTAAACACGAACATATATTGATAGTCGTAAGTTTTCCCCGACCCGATTCAAGTGGTTTCTTTTTATGATTTATTATGTAATTATCAATTTACGGGAAAGCAAGTGCATGACAAGATCAGGAGTTCAAGAGTACATGAGTATTATAATTTCAAGTCACAGGATTCCCGTAATTATGATAATCGTAAGCCAAGTATCAATATGCCATAACGAGGCGAGTATCAAGTAGTAGCATAACAGGTGCCATGAGACATATGCCTGAGATGTGATATTAGCCAGGCGACAAGTTGTAGGCTGTCTAAAAATCACAAAGACAAGCCACCAAAACGCAGAGATTCAAGATCAAGGCGCGTTGGCTCAACGCCACGTCTCAGCATCAAGGCGCGTTGGCTCAACGCCCGCGTCTCCGCATCAAGGCGCGTTGGCTCAACGCCCGCGTCTCCGCATCAAGGCGCGTTGGCTCAACGCCCGCGTCTCAGCAACAAGGTGCCCCCACCTTGGTTGTAACCACCCCGATTATGGCGCCATCCACCGCCCATGTAGCGGGGAAGTTGGCCCTCATCGTGGAGCACTTTTAGGGGGCACGATCACCCCCTAAAAACCCTATAAATAGTCCTGTCACTATTGAAGGGGAGAGGATTTTGGAGAAGGAAAAAAGGAGATCATCAACAGAGAGAGAGAAAAGACTCTTCAGCGAGCTTACTGAGTACTAGCCGCTCTTCGCCTACCTCCTCTTCTAGAGTTTTGGTAGACGGAGCTGAGTTACTCCCTCTACCTGCCAAGGAGAAGATCCCTCGACGGTCCAGAACGGTCATCTGGTCAACGGAGAACAAGATTCACTCTCCACCGCCACACGAGAACCCAGCACTAAACAAAGGGGGAATTCAAGATTCAATATTCTCCCTCCCTTGTAACCGGAAGATTTAGCCGGCTGTAATTTTTCATCTGATTCAAGGAAATTTTACTCCAGCCCCTTTTCCGCGTCCAACACAAGTGATAGCATGATACATACAAGTGTGCCAGGAAAATAATATAATATTAGTCAACATGACAAAGCAGGAAAATCAGAAGGAGAGCGAGAACACTCGCCTAAAACTTCAGAAAACATCAGGAAATCCCAAGATCCGGAGTCTAGGTAACCAACGCACTCAATAACCAATATTATATATAAAAATGAGGAGAAGAAGGATGAATCAGAAAAAAGGGAGTATGAAGACGCAGGGGTCGCAGACACGGGAGGTTGCGCCGCGTTGATGTCACAACGCGGGGTCTGAGACCCGCGTTTCATAACACAGGAAGAATGCAGACGCGAGCACGTGCTCTGCATCGCGTTAACATATGAACGCGATGATCGCGTTAAAGATGTGCTTGAACGCGAGGGTGAGCCTGCGTTAACTAATAAAACATGAGAGAAAAAGAGAGACAGGGAGATGTGAGAGAGACACAGAGAAAGAGTGAGAGGAGAGACGCAGGAATCAGAGAAAAGGGGGGAGATGCAAGGATGAGGGGAAAAATCAGAGAGAGAAGAAAGAAAATAAAAAGGAAGAAAGGAAAGAAAGAAAGAAGGAATGAAAGAAAAGAGATGGAAGAAAAGAAAAGAAGGAAAAGGGGAGGTTGGTCGGCTGGACCTTGCCGGCGGCGGCCGGAGTTGGCCGGAGATGGGTGGCCAAGGCCCCAAAAGAGAGGGTATTTGATGGTGTAAGTGTAGTACAAAATTTTTTTTTTGGAGTTTTGTAAATGGTTTTGTGATTGTTGTTGTTGTTGTTGGAATGGAGGAGTAGATGGAGGGGAGAATGGTGGAGGAAATGGTGGAAGAAATTGGTAGTGGAGGAGATGGAGAATGGAGGGGTGGCCGGCCAAAGGAAAGGCAAGGGCTGCTGTTTTCGTTGGCTGTAAAATGAAGGAGAAGAAGAGAAAATGAAAGAGAGAGATGGGGAGGTGTATATATATATATATATATATATATATATATATATATATATATATATATATATATATATATATATATATATATATATATATATATATATATATATATATAAGAGAGTTGATTATTACAACATTGCCATTCCATTCCTTCCAAAAGAGACTTGCGTCTCCACTAAAATGGTTGCGTCCCCCTTTTCATAAAATCCGCGTCTGGCAAAAGGGAGCCAGACGCGGAGATGGGGTTCGCGTCCAAGAGGAAAACGCGAGTGTTGCGTTGATAGAAAAGATAAAAAGCATGGATGACTAAATCAGAGTTGATTTCCTGGAGGGACATAACATTAAATGCGGGATGGAGAGAGTCTCCGCATTAAATGTTGAACCCAGATTTGGTGGGTCTCGCGTCAGGTAAGGAGAGAGTAAAAGTAAAATATCCGGATAGAATTCCGGTATCTGGGAAAACACCGGAAACTCAAGAAAAGCCCGAAAAATGAAGTATCTCGAAAAGTTTCCCAAAAATTCTAAAAAATAATAAATATTATTTTAAGATTTTTTGTGAAATCAATTTTTAGAAATTCAATTCCATTTTCAAAATAAAAATCTTGAAATCCATTGTGGACGGTCTACACCTGGTAGGCCGGATTTTTGATAAAATCTGAAAAATCTCAGAAAATGCCTGAAAGAAAAAAATATAATTTAAAGAAGAAATATGAAAGAAGAATCTAGAAATTTGATTCCAATTGTAAACTAAAATTCCTGAAATCAACCAGTGATACTGGCCGACACTAAATCCAGGGAAATTTTGATAAATTCTAAAAATTCTCAAAAAAATTCATGTAGATAGAAAATATTATTTTAAGAAATAATGTGAAAGCCGTTTCTAGATTCTCAACTCCATTTTTAAATTAAAATCCGAAAGTCGGTCAGCGACACTTGTCGACACCGGTTTTGAAGATTTACAATTTAATTCCGAAAAATTTCAGAAAATCATGAAAAATCTAAAATATAAAAAAATAATATTTGAAACTAAAATCAGTCAAATCTGATTACCAAAAAGGTCAAATCATACCGTACTGCTATATGAGTAAGAATTTAAATAACAGAAAATAAGAAAATACGCTAAAAAAAATCAGGACACATAGCTGTGTACGTATTCTGAGGATGGGGAGTTACACTATGTATGTACCTGTAGGAGATGTTAGTACCAACAATACACATGCAAATATGATTAGCAAGCAAAGGAACCGACAGACGGGTAAGCAAGTAAGCGAACAATCAAGCGGAGCTAGGCAAGCTGAAGCGGAGCTAATGTACAACACTAAATGTTATCACGCACGGCGTGATTATCGCTCGCAGCACAGATAAATGCACATGTCGCAGCATGCGTATGAAACACCATACTATCGCTCACGGCGAAGCCCTACTCACGGAGTAACTACGCTCGAACGGAATTCGATAAAGTGCTGAAGTTAGGTCTGCCTACCAGGCGTAGCATATAGAAAGTACAAAGGACTTTAATAAATCTCGGAGAGGTTAAGCCCAGAGGCTGATCAACACGTGGATGTAACTAAACCGTGCCTGAAGAGGTTACACAATTAAGCTCGGCTCGCAGTCACACGGTGTATCTAATAAAACTCAAGGAGGTCAAGCAAAGCGAAAACATAGTAAGCCGCGCCTGACTAGGCTACGCAATTAAGCTCGAATCGCAGCCACATAACTTAGCTATGCCTCCGGCGAAACTAGAAAACTCAGAGAGTTTAAGCTCGAAGGCTGTTAGTATCTGCAGAAGAAGTTAGTGTCACGCAGGCATAAGTATAGTTTCATCTATACTATTACAAGAATTACAGTACATTAGTCTGATACAAGTCATGACATGTTTATAGAATGCAACATAGCCTCACCCGTACAATCACACTGGACTGATACAAATTACAACACAATATCAAATTCAATACAAACTCAATAATGCGAGAAAAACACTCGCCTAAACACAAATCCTAAAACTTCGCGCGCCCGAGCTCTCGAGTGAGGAAATACGCGAAGCGAGAGAAGGAAAAGGGGAGACTTCGCCCCTTGGAGAGGGCCGGCCCTAGAGAGGGTGTGCCACCTCTTGGTTGTGGCCTAAGTGGTGGTCGGCCATGAGGAGAGAGAGGATAGGGTGAAGGTGATGGTGTTAGAGTTGATGGTGGTATTATTTGTTGGTGGAGATGGATTTTGGAGGAGAATTCAAAAGGAGGTTGAAGGAGGTGATGATGATGGTGATGTTAGAGGTTGAAATAAAGGTGATGAAGGTTGAGTTATGATGGTGGAAGTGAAGATAGTAGTGATGGAGGGAGAAGTTAGAAGAAGTGGTGGTGATGGAGGTGCATTTTGGTGGTGGAGTTGAAGTTGTTGAAGATGGTGAAGTTGTTGCCGGAATGGTCGCCGGAATGGTCACCAGAGACATCGTCAGAGTAGAGGGGGACGGCCCTAGGCTTAGGGTGGTGGCCGGCCTAGGTGGAGATGGAGTGGGGGTAGTTTCGTGGAAGGATTTGTTAGTAGAGGTTGTTTTGGAGAAGGTAAAGGAGATGGTGAAATTTTTATGGAGTTTTGGAGTTTGTAGTGGATTAAATGGAGAAGAAGGAGGAAGAAGAAAATAGTGAAGTGTAGTAGGTGGTGTTTTTTTTGTAGTTATAGTGACGATGAAGGAGGAGTTGGTGGTTTTAGGATTTTGATGGAGGTATGAAGGTGAAAGGAGAAGGAAAGGGATTTGTTTTGGAGTTGGAGTTTAAAGGAGAAGGGAAAGGATTAGGTTTAGGATTTTTTTTGTGAAATGGTGAAGGAGTGAGGTGGCTTGGCCGACCTTGGTGATGGAAGAGGAGTGATGAGTGTATTGAAATATTTTGGAGGAGATATTTTGGGTGAAATGTAGTAGAATATTGGAGAAGTAAGTAGAAGTGTTTAGAAGTTGTTGGAAGGAAAAGAAAGGAAGGAAAAGGAAAAAAGGAAAATAAATGGGAGAAAGAAAAAAAAGAAATTAGAAGAAAAATGAGAAATAATTTGAATGGTGAAATCTCCATGTTCGATCGCGGATGCGGGAAATTTTCGAAAAAACACTGAAAATGCCCGAAAACAAGTATCTCGGAAAGCTCTCCAAAAATTCTCAAAAATCAAGAATATTATATTGAGTACCATGATGAAATCTGATTTGAGAAATTCAATTCCATTTTCAAATTAAAAAAAAATCTTGGAGTCAGCTGTCGATACCGGTCAACACCGAATCTGGCCGGATTTTGATAAACTCAGAAAAATATCAAAAAATGTATTAAGATAGTAAATATTATTTTAAGAAAAAATATGAAACCGGTTTTCAGAAATTTGACTCCGTATAATTTAAAATTCCGAGAATCAATCAGCGGTACCGATTAATACCGATTTTAGAGATTTTACAAAAATAATTCAGAAAAATTTCAGAAAATCATGATAAATCCCAAATATTGTTAAACAGTGGTTGAAACTAAAATCGGTCAAATCTGACTATCAAAGAGGTCAAATCATATAGTACCGTTATACGAGCATAAATAAATACAAGAAAATAAGAAAATATGTTCAAAAATTGGGATACGTATTTGGGTACGTATTCCGGGGATGAGGTGTTACATGAACCTTGTCTTCTTTATTTATCATCCATGAACAATGATGTTCTAATTCAACTCTCTAGTTTACAAGGAATTGTTAGCATCCACCTGTGCACCTTGCACATAAAGAAGTTAATGTGGATGTAAGTTAATTTGTAGACTTGTTTAGTAATAGAGTCTGAATAGTATCTAGAGTCTTGTAGAGTCCCAAATGTATTTCGAATCATATGTTAAGTAAGATTTGGTTTTGTATGGGGTCTATATAAATAAAGGATTATTCGTAGTTGTATGTAATCGTATTTTATAAATCATTTTAAGTATTAATAAAAATGTAGTTTTTCATAACCTAACATAGCATCAGAGCCTAAAAGTTTCTGATACAAGTCACACCGATATTGTCTCCTTCCACTACCACTCTCTCCTTCATCTTGTCTACCTCAAAGACAATGGAGTGGATGGAATTTATATAAATATTTGTTTCTTATCTGAAAATGAATACGGATCCGGATATTTAATGATCATGAAAACCATTATCATATTTGATAAAAATGGCTTCTCTCAAAATATTTGATAAAAATGGAAACGGATCTGATTTAGATATCCATGAAAACGGATGTGATACGAATTTCTAAAAGAATTTTTAAAATATGGTTATTTATGAGAAGTTTTCAGATGAAGATGTGGTATTGATAATAATCAAAGATGATTTTTTTTACAATAAATATAGTTACGAAGTTCACCAACTAATCTAACAAAAATGTTATAAATATGAGTCTCACGGAGTATGGACGTTTGAAGACAGGTTGCCGCCTCCATCTTCTCTCAATCTGGTTGGATCACGTTTGTCTTTTCAGCTGGGGAAAAAAATGGGATGCAAAAGTGAATCTTTGCAGATGTTGATTTTGTTTGATCCTAGAGGGGATCTCGGTTAGATTTTTTTTTTTTTTTTGATTGATTGGATGCCATGGGAGGATTAAAATTTTGAGAGAACTCAAGTTGTGATATGCTTATGTTTGTCAAATCCTAAGGGAGGATTGTAATTTGTTGTAGTTTGAAATCTCAAGAGGAATTAGAAGGATTGTCGAGTACTGTAACTTGAGATGTTAAGGAAAGATTAGAAAGATTGTTGAGTATTTTAGTTTGAGATCTCAAAAAAGAATATGAGAGATTATCATTTGAGCTATTTTGAGACCATATTGATGAACCAATATGAGAGAGAATAAGGAAAATATTTAGGAAGGGAAGGGAAATCATATTCATATTCAAATTAAATTCAATAAGAAATCCCAACTATATTCGAGAAATTTTGAATCCGAATACCATCATATAAAATTATATTTGTTTGCACTCCGACGTCTACAGTACTGCTACAATACCGTCTACTATAGTGTTGCTAAAGTGCTACCACCATCATCTTCACTCTTTGATTGGGTCACATTTGTAAATTGAAACTTTGCTGAAGTTTTGTTTTAAAAGATAATTTCGTCATTTTCGTTCTTGCTTGCATTGTTCCACAAAAGTGAAGATTGCTACTAATTTTGATGTTGAGAAAATTTTGATAGATAAAGAGTCCAACATCAAATACGTTTGATCTGGATGCTCACCTTTTTTCCTTTCCTGTTATGAATTTATGTAATCAGTTCTTCACAAGCAATCATCTTTCTCGGAGAATCAACAATAAGCAATAATTGGTCGGAGTCAGTGAGTTATCAACAAGGATTGTAGATGGGGAATCAACAATAAGAAGAAGGTTTTGGCCTCATTTATTTGCTTGGTTGAAGCCTTGGCTTTGTCTTGTGAGGTACACACATACAAATGCTTGTGCGCGGTAAGTTTGATTGACCATGCTGCGGTTACATTCGAATATAAGATTTCTACAAAGATTTTAAGCATGCAGATGCAGTCCAGTTGAATGAGGATTTTGTTCAGAATTTATGTAGATGTCTATATGTTCTTGAAATGCAAATTACAAATGCATCTCTGGTCGACTACACAATATCTGTTGATGTTTAAAAGTTAGAAGTCTCTGGTTTGCTAAATTTTCAGCATGAAATATTTACAAGATTTTATATGTATTGGTGTTCTTATTTCATTGAGAACGGATGGAGATACTGTGTTGTGTGCATTTGCTGGTTTCATTTATCCTCATTACTGACATATGGTGAAGGTTTATAGCTTTCACTAAGAGAGAGGTAAATAGATGTCATTATTCCGATCTTTGTAGGAACTACCGGTAATAACGAATTTGTAAAATGGATCTCTTTATCATAAAGAGGTTCATTGTTTCCGACTTTGCTTCACCTTAATTATTATTACTTGAACAAAAAGATCACAAAATTTTTTTTGTAAAAGTTATGTCTTTATCCGAGTGGGGATAGCATTTCTCTGATCTGCATGTCTATTGAGTTTTGAAAAATCCAAACATCTCAGGGATATATATAAAGGTAGGAATTTGTCGAGCAAGCCGCACTCTTTCAAATACATCACGAGGAGTCTATTGATGAAAAAAGGTTGGGGAAAGCTTGAACTAATCAAAGAAGAGACAGAGAAGATTTGTGTCATTGCTGGGCTTTGAATGAAGGATCATCAATTCATGGCACAGTGGTCGAGAAAACACAAATCATATGGAAACACGGGTGTTCTGAAGTGAGAACTGCTCGTGCTCTTTCTCAGGCCGCAATTAGCATTTCTACAGACCATGACACGTGTCCTTGGACTACCACGTTCCTTGCATAATTCAGTTGCAAGTATTAGATGTGGACTCCCTAGGAATTGGTGGGCAATTGTGAGGCCAATTATACCAAATTATAGTACGACTCTACTAACCAAAACCTACGTCAAACAATTTCCGTCAACATCATCACATCTCCGGAATGACTTTTATCATATGCCGACGTGATTACTTAAAGATCAATATTTTAGCGCCGCTCCACCACAATTTCCCATTCTGCTTCTTCCTTGGACCGTCCCTTGTTGTCGCAAGCGAGGGACGCTACGCTTGAACTGTTCTCTCTTCTTTCCCTTTTTTTTCGCAATTTTCGATGAACTCCAACTTCAGAATGACAAATGGAACTACTACTTTCATAACTGAGAACTTAACCGAGTCAGCTCACAGTCACTGTCAGCTTAGTTATCAAGCACAACATGCCAGCATGTATGCCGAACGTTGGCAGCACTATCTTATTCTTCTTCATTTACTTTTTTAATTAGATTCTTGCTTAATTTTATTACCTCAGACAGCTGATAATCTTAAGTTTTGAGTTTGAGTTTGAGTTTGAGAAGATCTTTTATTATTATCTTCACAGAAATTGCAATATAGCTTCACTTATAAGAAAGCAACACGAGAACCTTCTCAGTACTTTCCCTGCACTTTCCTTTTGGCTTCCTTGCCCAGCTCACCTTCATCCATCACTATATATGTAGACACCAAGATCACACACAAACAACAACAATAACAACTCCACCACAAAATGGAAGGCAAAGCCCTTGCCTTGTATTTGATCAAGTGTGTGACACCATGGAAGGCAAAGTCGTCGCCTTGCAGTGTCACCTATCTGTTCAGAGACTTCCTCTACTTCTACTGCAATTTCACTAGTTTTCTATCATCTATCTTGCGATGTATAACTCGTGATGATTCATCCATCGAGGACGATGAAGAAGAAGATGAGACACCATGTCATCACCGCGAAAGAGATACACCAAGTGTTGAAGATGTCAAGCTTGTTGTAGAGAGACTAGGGATGGGGGAGTGGGGAGAGGGGGAGAGGTGGAGGGAAGAAGTAGATGAGTTGTTGGAGGAGAAGGAGGCGAGCTCGGAGGAGGTGAAGGAGGCGTTCTACGTGTTCGATCGGGACGAGGACGGGTACATAACCCCGGCCGAGCTGTGGAGTGTGATGAGAGGCTGGGGATGAGGGAGGAAGGGGTGAGGATGGAGGAGTGTGTGAAGATGGTGAGTGCTTTTGATGAGGATGGTGATGGGAGGATTAGTTTGTTGGAGTTCAAGAGACTGTTAGAGAATGCAGCGTAGCTCGTGTATTTATCATAGATAGAATTAATAATATATATGAATTCAGATGTGAGGTTGCTTACATTTTTTGTTCTTCTATCTTTTATCTTGTACACGAATTCACATTAGGCGATGAGAGGTTTCAGATTTTGACGCCGAAAGCAAAAACCGTGGAAGCCTTGAGGACTCCTCTCCAAAAAAGAGAGACACAATCAGAAAGATCGACGGTTGTTTGTAGTCAATTCTATGTACTCTTTACTCCACCTCAGACAATCACTAGAGTTTGGAGAATCTCAAGTTTTTGAAACCAAGATTTGTATGTTACAACTTTAGTTTCATTATTTTTCTATCAGACTTCAGACTTCGAAGTCAAGTAGCATAAACTTTCAGCTCCACAATGGTCATTGTAATTTCAGATTAGGCTGCCATCCACACACTATAGAGGACTCCAAGAGGAAATTTCACAATATTTTCTCAGCACGCCGTACATAACACAAAGGGCAAACCCTTTGTTCTCATTGAAAAACACCTAGGGGGGGAGGGGGGGGTGAATAGGTGTAAGTGCTAATTTAGGAAACTAAATGCAAAACTATGTGCGCTAAATGCGGAAGCTAATGCAAATCTTGCAACACACTTAATACAATCAACAAGTGTAGCCGAATTCCCCTTGCGAGGTTCTGGACTAACTCCTCTTGATTCCCCTTGAATGGGTTGAGGTGCTATGTGAAGCTCTTGTTGATTAGGTACAAGTGAGGCACACACACAAGCAAGCCAAGCATATAATGGATATACAACAATATAAAAGATGCAAGGCAACACAAGCAATGTATAAGATATGAATGAATCAATGCTCAACACAAGCAAGTATGATATGATGATGAGTATGATGCTTTGCACAATTATAAGAGAGAGAGTTAGAGAGACAATGGATCAAAACGCAAACACCAAGATTTGTTTCGAGGTTCGAGCACCTTACTCTACATCCCCGCCTACACCACCGTGTAGGATTTCCACTATCTCAACTCCCACCGAGGGAACCTCCACCGAGGAGGATTTCTTACAACTCTAGGAGTACCAAACTCCTCTCTCAAACAACCACCTCACAACCGAGGAGTAGGGCCCGTAGCCAATACAACAACCAACACCTCTACCGAAGAGGCTCACAACCAATCTCAATCACCTCACACTTGAGGGATACAAACCAATCACCCGATCACCTCTACCTAAGAGGGATACAACAAGAATAAGGGTGTACAACTTAGAGGTTACAAACAACAACCTCAAAACTCTCTCTTTCTTTTTCTCTTTTCTTTTCCACAAAAACAAGATCCTAAATAGATTAGGATAGTATGATAGCTCAAGTGTGGAAAACTAGGTGTTTGGAAAACAAGCAACAAAGAAAAACACTTGGGAAAATTCTTGCAAAAGATATAAAATGAAAACCAAGACAAATCTCCCAAAATATTCTTTTCTTTGATTTTTCCAAAAACCTAAAACAATAAGGATTGAAAGATTAAAGCCCCAAACACTTTAGAAAAACTCTTTTAAACACTTCAGAAAACCAGAATTTTTTCTCTTGAAAAACTTGGCCAAAATCCCCAAAGAGATGGGGTTTATATAGCCCCTATACAAAACTAGCCGTTAGGCTGATGTGGCAGCCTGACAGGCCACCGGTCGACCGGTCCGGTCGACCGCCAACGGTCAGAATTATGACCGTTAGGCAACTGCGGTCGACCGGCCCGGTCGACCCAGAAAACCCGAGAGCAGAGCTCTCAACTCGGTCGACCGTCCCGGTCGACCGTGTCTGTGCCTAACAGACGTGCACGTCTGTGCACGTCGGTCAACCCGAACGGTCGACTGGCCCTTGGTGCGGTCGACCGTCAGGGTCGACCGACCAGCCTGTCAGCACAAAAACAAGGTCAGAAATTTGGAAAAATATTTTCTAAAAAATCTTTTATCTCTTTTAAAAATACCATAAAAATTGTTTTATCATTTTATATTGAAACTCAAACATGTGATAAAAATTTCAAGACAATATATCAACATATCAATTCATTTTTGTGTCTTGCCAATTTTATCAAAAACAAACTTGTATTTTTATCAAACTTGATTTTTCAATAGGAAATCTGATTTTCCTAAAACTTATAGAAATACAAAAACATGATATTTGAACATTATTAAGCATGATGCATATGGACATAGGTCTAATACACATTCAACAAATATAACATAGTTTTTGTCTTTAATTACAAAATATGTTTTATACCAAAACATAAAACTACATGAATAGGTATGTCAAACTAAGTTTGTATAAGTCATATAAGCATGTATGTATATAGAGCACATCTAATATACATATAAAACATGTAAACTTTTTTTGATCAAACTATTCATGAAAACTCATATCGGTTAAACTAAAAACCGAAAAACCAATATCCAAACATGTGTGTGTTTTGTGCACTTGAGCATATCAACTATACTAAGCTTTACAAATGGATCTAAAACACACTAAACTAAACTAGGATACCTAAGTCTTTGTGTCATCAAGAAGACTTGCTCCAAAACTCCATCCATGGGCTAGGCAAAGTGTGATCTTGAAGCTTTGGCCCTGGAATCATTATGAATAGCTTCTAAACTCCTTGTTGAAGCTAATCACCAACTAATATCCTGTTAATGATCTGAAACTTAGAAACACAAGAATATTAGTAAACATAACTACATGAGTTGATCATCATCAAAACTAGAGTGGAAAGCCTTTGGGCCAACAATCTCTCCCTTTTTGATGATGATAAAACTCATGGAGTTATATATGCATGGATTAAAGATAAGCTTCAAGGAAGCTCCCCCTTAACTCATGCATAGGGATAAACAATAAATATACGCAATGAATATAAAAAATGAAACATGCATATGCATAAACAATAAATGGTTCTAGATATCAAATGGAATATTCAAAACAAAATAAGCTCTAGATACCAATTACAAAGCAAACTCTATAAATCAATTAAACTTAATATTCTTGAGATTCTTGAGATTAAAACATAATATATGCATAAACATAAGCATGCATATAAAACTTCATAAATCTTTCTCCCCCTTTTTGTCAATCATCAACAAAGGGGTAATCAAAACCATAAATAAAACGAGGGGTAAAAATCTTTCTTCCCTTTATGTCAAACAAAACAATAAAAGACAATGTTCTCCCCTTTTTTTTGTCTAAAACAAAAACAAAGTCAATAAGGGGTGACTTTAAAAACATGATATCAATTGAAAATATGTCAATGAAGCATCTTGATACCAAAAGAAAATAAACAAGGATAATAAGTGTTATATGCTATATACATTCATGAAGAGGAAGACGCTAAGTTAGCTTCCCTACACATATGCATTACATGAAGGAGGGAAGTTAAGCCCTAATTCACATAACACACATTATGTAATGAATAAGAGGAGATGTGAAGCTCCCCCTACACACGTGTACCACATAAAGAAGAGATGTGAAGCTCCCCCTATACACAATACACTCAACATGAATCTATATGAAGAGATGTTAAGCTCTCCTTGCATATAAGCAATACAAATCAAAACTTTGAATATTTTCTTTAAACAAAATTTTGGAAATACCAATTGTAATTAAACATAAGTCTTGAATTCTTAAACATGAATCTTGAAACCAAAACAATTTTGAATTTCTTAAATATGATACCAATTGTAAATATTTTACCAATTGAAAAGATTTTACATAGAAACATTGATACCAATTGTAAGAATTGTTCATTTTAAAACATATAAACAAATTTGATGTTGATATCATATGTTTAAAATAACAACTTTTAATCATAAAGTGTGGGAGTACAAATACCAATTGAAATACAAAATCAAATTTTCTCCCCCTTTATGAAATACAAACTAAAATATGCATAGTCTTGATACCAATTTAAAAGTAATCAATTGAAACAAAAGTGAAACTCAAGGTGTTGGGTCATGCTAGAGCTTGAGTAAACAAAAACTAAATTTGTGATTTTTTTGAACACAAATAAAACATATATGTATGAAAATTTAGATACCAATAGAAATTGATACCATTGAAATTGAAGCATACATACATAACAAATATATGAGTATACCAAAAATGTCAAAATTGATACCAATTGAAAGAGTTCAATGATACCAATTGCATCAACAATAATAATCAAGTGTATATCTCATATAATCTACCACCCAATCATGATTCAAGTTTTAAATGATTTTCAATATAAGGCATACATGAACATGATCTCCCATCCAATCTCCCTTGGATGGTAGGGGTTTTCAAAAATTAGATTTGAAAATAAGTTTTGTTTGAAAAACTCTACCAAATGAAGAATACTGTAACTAGTTATAAGAAAAGTTGTAAACTAGTACGAAATCCTTCAAGTAAGGAATAAAATAAAGTAATTTTTCATGAAACATGAAATCCACATGATAATCAACACTCTAATTCAATTAAGCATAAATATAACTCATGAAAACAAAACATGAGCAAGCGATAAATGTGAGTGTACAAGAACAATGTGAATATCAATATCATGAAAGATAATCAATAAGCTCATTTATTCCTTAAAAACACGAAATCATCAAAACTATCTAATCTTCAAGGCATATGTATGTCTAATACAAACTATAGTATACATACATATCCAAAACATAACGAGTCCACAAAATATATGCATTAAGGCACGTGGCTCAAAAAGGATATTCATGTATATCTAATAGTTTGGACAAGGTAAACATATACATGAAGTTTAAATACCAATTCAAAGAAAAACATGAAAAGCATGAAAAGTATGAAAATTTAGCTTTTCATTAAAACAATTTGATACCAATTCTTTTCAAGGTATATGTATGATTTGTCAACACAAGAAGTATACATACATATCCCTTAAACACACTTTGAGTCCATAATAGATATTTGCATGAAAGGCAAATGACTCAAGGGGTATACATGTATATCTTCAAGTTTGGCAAAATACACATATACATGAAATGAAAACTCATAATCATAAAAACAAATACCAAAAATGGAATACAAGTTTAAAAATGTATGAATCATCAAAACTAGACTATACTAGCACATCTAATGGGAACAAACAAGCATTCAATCCCAAACATATATAATTTGTTTGTAGCCCATCATATGTAAAAATATAAATCCTAATCTTAATGAAAACTAACATCTAAACATATATTCAAAACATGAAGTATCAAAACAAACACGAATATTATTTTGCTATATAAAACAAGCAAAGATTCATCAAAAATTCTTTTATCAAACTTCTAGGTATATGTATGATTCATCCAAATTTAACAATATACATACATATCCCAACCGTAAACGAGTCTATTAAAAGTATTTGCATGAAGGCAAAAGACTCATGGGTATACATGTATATTTATTAGGTTTGAATTCAAAATACATATACATGAAGTAAAAACATGCAAAATAGGCATAGCAAGTATAAATGAAGGAATCATCAAAACTAGCTTATACATGTGCATATAGTGGGTACAAATGAGCATGAAGTGCAAACATATAAAAGTCAATTTGTTCTCACTATGTGTACATGCATACATGCAAGTTTTGATAAAATCTACATCTAAACTAGTTTATACCACATAAAGCATAAAACAACAAAAAATCATCATGAGAAAACTAAAACATGATTACTATGTAAATTCACATGTATTAGATTCATGATGTACATTATAGCTTAAACAAAAGTGAGAACACTAAGTATGGATTCATATAAGCATGTGTGTCTCAAATACTATACATGTATGTCAAGGATCTAATAAACATGGAATGAACATACTAATCCATAGACATCAAAAAAATATGCTATAAACTATCAAAACATGCTATAAACAATGAAGTGGAAAGCATGTAAACATAATAAATGGGAGTAAAGGATTGTTACCAAACCGAAGAAGCAATTTTCCTTGTCTCCAAAACATGGTGGTCTTCTCCACCAAAACTTCCCTTGAAAGTGATGCATCCAATTGATTTCCTTTAAGTTCGGAACGCATCCACTCCAAGGTGCTATCACTCTCATGTCATGTGAGAGCCCACACCTACATCAAAAATAGGAGGGGTGGTCTTTGGTACCCATACTCTTTTGGGTCCATGGGGGTTAGTACCTTCTCTAACCCAAACAAACTTCTTGGCTAAATTTTCAACATGTAAACGATCATAGCAAAATTTAGCAAGATGGCCTTTTCGGCCGCAATGTGTACATGTGTACACATGAGCATACTTGTGTTGATGGTGTCTGTGTATGCCGTGATGGGTGTGCATGCATAAAAGTTGGAACTTGTTTCTTACGAACCAAGGTTTCCAAGCGAGTGTGATTCATGGCACATTGGCTCATAGTGGAGCCCAAACAATCTACTCTCTTCTTTAACATACAAATATCATCAATAATTTTAGAAGAAGAGGTACATGCATTAGGTAGACTAGATGAAGAAGCTACACTAGCATGGCAAACATGTTCATCAATTTTATTTTGCAAAACAATATTCTTATCTAAACAAACATTCAACTCATTTGAAATAGAAATGATTTTGTTTTTCAAAGCAACATTCTCTTTTAAAACAAAATCAATTTTAGAAGACAAATTTTCATTTTTCTTCAAAAGAGTTTCACAATCATTTTTAGACTTTAAAAATTTATTTTCTTTTAAAGCAAGTTCCAATTGAGATCTCAATGAATCCCTTTCATTATAGACCTCAACCTTTTCTTACAAAACACAATCAAGTCTAGAATGCAAACACTTATTTTTTTTTTCAATTTCTAGACTTTTCTTTTTCAAAATCTTATATTTTTCAATTAGTTTTTCACAAACGATAGATAGTTCTTCATTCAAAGCATGGGGATCAACAATATCATCACATGAAGAACTAGCATTATAATCACTATCTAGGTGGGATTCCGAATGTACCTCAAGGAGTCATTCCCTTGGACCATGAAGCATTGTGGATCGGATTCTCCACTAGATTCCTCTTCTTGAATTTGAACTTGAAGCTCCGAGGTGGTGGTGGTTGTCAATTTGTTCCACACTGCAAAGGCGGAATCAAAGTTAGAAACACATAAGAGATAATCTTTAGGAAGAGTGCTTCTAATGGCCTCTAGGGCTTGTGCATTGGCCCCTATATGATTACCATCACCAAGATAACATCTCTTGGTGGCGGCAAGGAAGACATGCAAACCTAGGGTCTTTAGGTACATGGACATCCTATACTTCCAAACATCAATGTTGGAAGGGTCAAAGCTAGGTGGGGTCATGAAGTCCATGGTATAAACTAAATATGTGCAAACAATCAAATGCAAATGTAGATAAGCAAGCAAATGGATCACTCCTAGGATGTTAAGCCTAAGTATCAGGAGCACTAGCTCTGATACCAATTGAAAAACACCTAGAGGGGGGGTGAATAGGTGTAAGTGCTAATCTAGGAAACTAAATGCAAAACTATGTGCGCTAAATGCGGAAGCTAATGCAAATCTTGCAACACACTTAATACAATCAACAAGTGTAGCCGAATTCCCCTTGCGAGGCTCTGGACTAACTCCTCTTGATTCCCCTTGAATGGGTTGAGGTGCTATGTGAAGCTCTTGTTGATTAGGTACAAGTGAGGCACACACACAAGCAAGCCAAGCATATAATGGATATACAACAATATAGAAGATGCAAGGCAACACAAGCAATGTATAAGATATGAATGAATCAATGCTCAACACAAGCAAGTATGATATGATGATGAGTATGATGCTTTGCACAATTATAAGAGAGAGAGTTAGAGAGACAATGGATCAAAACGCAAACACCAAGATTTGTTTCGAGGTTCGAGCACCTTGCTCTACATCCCCGCCTACACCACCGTGTAGGATTTCCACTATCTCAACTCCCACCGAGGGAACCTCCACCGAGGAGGATTTCTTACAACTCTAGGAGTACCAAACTCCTCTCTCAAACAACCACCTCACAACCGAGGGGTAGGGCCCGTAGCCAATACAACAACCAGCACCTCTACCGAAAAGGCTCACAACCAATCTCAATCACCTCACACTTGAGGGATACAAACCAATCACCCGATCACCTCTACCTAAGAGGGATACAACAAGAATAAGGGTGTACAACTTAGAGGTTACAAACAACAACCTCAAAACTCTCTCTTTCTTTTTCTCTTTTCTTTTCCACAAAAACAAGATCCTAAATAGATTAGGATAGTATGATAGCTCAAGTGTGAAAACTAGGTGTTTGAAAACACGCAACAAAGAAAAACACTTGGGAAAATTCTTGCAAAAGATATAAAATGAAAACCAAGACAAATCTCCCAAAATATTCTTTTCTTTGATTTTTCCAAAAACCTAAAACAATAAGGATTGAAAGATTAAAGCCCCAAACACTTTAGAAAAACTCTTTTAAACACTTCAGAAAACCAGAATTTTTTCTCTTGAAAAACTTGGCCAAAATCCCCAAAGAGATGGGGTTTATATAGCCCCTATACAAAACTAGCCGTTAGGCTGATGTGGCAGCCTGACAGCCACCGGTCGACCGGTCCGGTCGACCGCCAACGGTCAGAATTATGACCGTTGGGCAACTGCGGTCGACCGGCCCGGTCGACCCAGAAAACCCGAGAGCAGAGCTCTCAACTCGGTCGACCGTCCCGGTCGACCGTGTCTGTGCCTAACAGACGTGCACATCTGTGCACGTCGGTCGACCCGAACGGTCGACCGGCCCTTGGTGCGGTCGACCGTCAGGGTCGACCGACCAGCCTGTCAGCACAAAAACAAGGTCAGAAAATTTGGAAAAATATTTTCTAAAAAATCTTTTATCTCTTTTAAAAATACCATAAAAATTGTTTTTATCATTTTATATTGAAACTCAAACATGTGATAAAAATTTCAAGACAATATATCAACATATCAATTCATTTTTTGTGTCTTGCCAATTTTATCAAAAACAAAACTTGTATTTTTATCAAACTTGATTTTTCAATAGGAAATCTGATTTTCCTAAAAACTTATAGAAATACAAAAACATGATATTTGAACATTATTAAGCATGATGCATATGGACATAGGTCTAATACACATTCAACAAATATATCATAGTTTTTGTCTTTAATTACAAAAATATGTTTTATACCAAAACATAAAACTACATGAATAGGTATGTCAAACTAAGTTTGTATAAGTCATATAAGCATGTATGTATATAGAGCACATCTAATATACATATAAAACATGTAAACTTGTTTTGATCAAATTATTCATGAAAACTCATATCGGTTAAACTAAAAACCGAAAACTAATATCCAAACATGTGTGTGTTTTGTGCACTTGAGCATATCAACTATACTAAGCTTTACAAATGGATCTAAAATACACTAAACTAAACTAGGATACCTAGTCTTTGTGTCATCAAGAAGACTTGCTCCAAAACTCCATCCATGGGCTAGGCAAAGTGTGATCTTGAAGCTTTGGCCCTGGAATCATTATGAATAGCTTTTAAACTCCTTGTTGAAGCTAATCACCAACTAATATCCTGTTAATGATCTGAAACTTAGAAACACAAGAATATTAGTAAACATAACTACATGAGTTGATCATCATCAAAACTAGAGTGGAAAGCCTTTGGGCCAACACTCATTTTCTTTATTTAAACATGTCAAATGTCCACTCCATATTCAATGTGAGACTAAATGTTTTAATAACCTTTTAGTTCCCTTTAGCTTTTGAATTAGGTTAACTTTTGACTTGAATATCTCATTCACTCGAAAACGGAATTGAACATGTGAATATACCACGTTCATTCCCAATGGAAGGAGAACACACTCCAGCCATTATTCAGTTGATTCTATTAACGGATCTCGCCTTAATTCAACACAAAGATTCACATAAAATTCTTCGTTTTCCCAACAATATATAATTCTAATTCTAATCCATTCTCAAGGCCCTGTCACCTAGCTGATCCAGATCACTTGATTAATTTGTGTGATGTGTGAAAATCTGATGTAGGAGGTTGGGTTTTATTGTGTCTAATGAGCTTATGCATTCAATTAATTTTGGAATGTCTCGACAGAAAGAAACGGAAAAAGAGAGAAGTTGTCCAGCTTGAGACTCAAACTTACTAAAGACAACTATCTGCAAATATTGAAATAAAAAGAAATCTTAGTGACAGTAAAAGTAAAAGCAAAAAAAAAAACAAAAATTCCGTTGCCGGACTTGAACCCGGGTCTCTCGGGTGAGAGCCGAGTATCCTAACCAACTAGACTACAACGGATGTGATATTAACTGCAATAAACTTTTTATATGTTTTATAGCTAATTGTTGCTGCTCTCAAATTAAGTTTTTCTGTTTCAGCATTGATCATTTTTGTTAGAGAACATTTAAAATGTGATAAACCTAAATCTAGATGGGATGATTGTGACGAAAAAAGGTGTCTGCAATGAGAAAACAGTAGCTATCAGGAAAGTTGAGCCTTCGAGTCTTGAGATATCAAATATGAAGCTCTTATTTAGATACAAACTTGGTCATTACTCATTTTCAGTTTCTGATTTATTTTCTGATATTTCAAAACATGTTCCTTTACTATTCATCTTTTGATGTTCAGCATTTTATCCCTAAGCATTTCTAAGTTTGAAAGAGAAGCTTTGCGTGAGCATTTTAGTGAGAGAGAGGTTAATTGTCCCATGCATGAAGAGACTACTGAAAATGATATGTCAATAATCTAAATCAAATCTCCATCGAAGAAGCAAAACAAATAAATGAGAAGATAAAGCGAAAAAAACATGCATAGTGATTTACACAAGTATCTAATTAATGCTTAGAAATTGATGTAGTGAATCACATTGATCGAGATCTGACACAATTCAATCGGTTTGCTCCTCTTAAGGACCCAGTGGGCTAACCCGCTGGTTAATCATTTTCAGTCATGTTAAAGAGTAGTGTTAACATGATAATTATATGATACTAATTGTATTAGAAGTAGAAATTTTTTTTATCATATACTTGTAATGCTTATATATTCAGGTACTGCTTATCTCTAGAGAGTGATCTCATCATGCTGATTTCTCTCTTCTCTTCCTTCTTTATAATTTATGCAAGACTTGGAAGAAGGGAAAATGGCATTGACTTCTAGCCACACAGGTCAGCTCCAACGGTCAATGTTATTTCAGATTCGGTGACATGCATGCCACAATTATTGACTTAGAAAAGACTCAAATTTTAGGGGAAGATTCATGAAGATGTTGATTATTTTCTCATCTCTCAAAGTCGTCCCAACCTATCACCCAACAGCACAACACTTAGGGTTGGTAATGGGCCCGAGTCGGACCAAGGCAGATGGACTGGCATGAAAAATTTCAGTACGTGGGCTGATACGAGGGCCTCTGGGCATGTCTGGGTCATAAATTTTACGACCCCTTTAGTTTCGTGTCGTGCTTGGGCTTGCTTTTATCCGGCACAACATAGTCTGATGAAGGTACAAATGGAGCTCTACTAGGTGGCTATGATGGGTTGACTCAATTAATGGTATTGCTTTCACCTATTAATCTTCTTATCAATTTAAGTTATATCAAAACGATCTCAAGTGTTAATAATTTCTACCCTATCAGTTTTCATATATGAATTTGTACAATAAGTTATAAAATTGACTATTTTAGAAACTATTGGGCGCAAAATGTGTGAAGTATGCACGAATTGAAACAAAATATTGGGTTCAATTGTGAGCCGACATGATTCAAGCGCGAATGGAGTCATGAATGGGTTGGCCTAGTTTGACACATGGGCCAGATCGGCATCCAATGGATTGATACATGAACTTAGAAGTCTGCATCCACACAATACTCTGGATTGTGCCTGAGCCTAGACATTATTACGTGAGCTGGACCTAAACTTAGTTAGCACGGCACAATACTATTCCTTGTCCGTATTTAATTAAGTATCTATTTAAGTACTTAAAATGACTGCTAATCGGTATTTCTTTTTCATTTAGTGTCACAATACTATAATCTCGAATTCCATGTTTACTGAATTTGCACTCCATGTATTCTGTTTTGATCCTACTTAATCTAAAACCTCGAGATTTTAGAGTTTGCCTCCATATCTCCAATTTGGCATTTACTCCAGCTCTCGTCTCATCGAGTAGGATAATATTATCAGCAAATAGTATATCACAGTATTTCATCCTGAATAACTTTTCCAACAAATAGCCTTAAAAAAAAAATTTAACACTACTTTTAACTTGTTTACAAATCTTTTTTTTTTTCAAGATATTCCAAAATATTCAAAATTAAATATTAAAAAAAGGTTCATTTCATTGCCAAGACGAACCAGGGTCTCTCTAGTGAGAGCCAAGTATCCTAACCTAGACTACAACAGCCGAATATTGATAAGTTCTCCTTTAACCCTCTGATATTTATTTATAATGAAGCTTGATTTTGTTTGGTTATATTATCTTAAACTTTAGCTAATTATTGATTTTTACTCATTTTTATTTAGTATATCTACCGTTGTTCATTCAGTTCCATAATATTATTGGTTTACGAATACTACTGGAACGAACACATATTCAAATTTATTATGTTCACCAATTTTACTACCAATTTTCACTTGTTTTATGAAATATTTGAATTGTATTATACATGTATGTTTTTTATACCATATTTTTGTTGTATGCCGGCCAGCAGAGGGAGGCACCTCTCTGTCTCTGCTTCTGGTGTCATGATGCCACGAAAAAAGTGAGAGGGAAGGGGCTTTTGCATGTGGAAAACACGTGCAAAAAAAAGTTTTTATAATATAAAAACACTTCATTTAAAAATATAACATTTTTTTCCCAACCATAATTTTTTTGTCAATAGAAAATAAAATCCATAATTTTATTGTCCCTTGTAATTAATAATCTGCATGCATTCTCTTTCAAAAAGACAAACATAAATCAAATAGATAAAAAATTCAAGAATTAAAAAACAAGCAAATGGCGTCGCCCGGACTTGAACCGGAGACCTTCAGTGTGTTAGACTGACGTGATAACCAACTACACCACGACACCGAGTTATTGTGCTAGCACAGGCTATTTTAAATAACCTATAACTAGTCATCGACGATGATGCCAAAAATCACTACAAGCAGAGCGCTCTAATTTTTTCCCTTTTACTTCTTTGATGATTGAAAGGTGATGTGCAGATTGACCTTCCGACAATTATATAAAAGATATCTTGTGACTTCTTAGAATTTGCAAACATCAACTACATATAATCAGAGAAGACTGGGTGTGTTCTTTGTTTCTCCCAAAAAAGTGAGAGCCCTTGTCTTTCCCAATCGTAACACACAGAAATCTCATGTGCTTTTTCATAGATGTGCTTCACATTGCATTAAAACTAAAAACGAATCAGTTGTTAAATTTCATGTGGGATGATTGCTTTTCATACATGTATTGCACATGCCTAAAAGATCTAGTAGTAGTGTTAATTCCACATACGTATATATTACAACTTCCTTTCATGCCTTCTCCGTGGACAAAAATGTCAGTCTGAGCCAAAGCTTTACACAAGCATTACATTTATTCGACAATCAACATAATAACCCATGATGAATTATGATGCTACAAGATCATCGATTAGCACAAATATCACAACGTTCTGTTTTTTAAACTCAGCTCACTGTTTCCAAGTTATCATTAGGCACATCAGTATCAAGTTTGATCCCATCTTCTTCTTCTTCTTCTTCTTCTTCTTCTTCTTCGGTGACAGGGCTTTCTGCAGCTGCCTCAACCTTTGAAACACGGAACATAGCTAAATGGGTATCACCTGAGATACGAAAAAGAGGAGGAGATTGTTACTGGTACAAAAAGAACGTTCAGAAGCAGAAGGAAACTCAAGACTGTAAAAAGATAATGAAAGATGATAGTACCAAATGTGACACAACTCCCTGGAGGTACTGTTACAACAGCTCCTGGTCTGAGCCTCGTTTCATCAACAAACGTTCCATTTGTACTGTCCAGATCCGTGATGAGCAGGTTTCCATCTTTCTTCTTGAGGCGAGCATGAACACCGGATACTATATACATTGAAGAATTGATGGTCAGGTAAATTTGCTCTTCATGGAGGATATAATGTTGAAAATGTAGATAACGGCAGTGCAAATCTGCCACGTAAAAAGTTCTGTCAAAGCTAGTGTTTTTTTTTTTTTTTTTTTTTTTTTTTTTTTTTTTTTTTTTTGGGGGGGGCCTAGCCACACATAGAACCAAGAAAACATAAGTATATATGAAAAGCGAATCCAAAATTGTTACATGCTGGAGACAAACAGTCCTGAACGCCTATCGATCTCATTAGACGTGTTGTCTTCGGTTTAATAGGTTTTTTTTTTATGGTTCATATTTCAAGTCGGGTTCATCTCCATAATAACCAGATGAACCAGACTCTAGACATGAAAAAGTAAGTAACTTAAAGGCAAGGGTCTGATCTATCCCATATAATACAATATTGGATTTTCCAGAAAATCAATTGATTATTTCTTTCTTTCTTGTTGCTTCGTAAAAGTTAATATTATGGAGGACAACAAAGCCTATAAATCAACGAATAAAAATTGATTCAATTACATTGTTCAAAAACATCATGAGAAAAAAGGAATAAAGCGATGCAACAAGGGATTCTTCACGGGAGCTGAACTGGAGGGGTGGGTTTGCCTACAAAGGTTTGGGATAGACTTCGTGCAGGGAGGGAGCTGCTGCCTCCTTGCACCCCCGCTGGGGTGTCGATGCTACAGAGTGGAATGTCAATAGAGAGGGAAGCCACGTGGACACTGGTGGGTGATGCTTGAGAATTGAGGGTCTACAATCCTGCCCTCTTGGTGGCCCAGAAGTGGTTAACATGGCTAGATTAGTAAAAACAGTAGCAGCCTCTAGATCCATGGTAGTCTGGTCCAATGGACCAGTTCTGTAGAGGGGAAGAAAGGTCGAGAGAACACCACCCAGCCAATACGGCTCGACCACTGCCTTCGTCATTGATCATCATTTTAGGTTTTCAGTGATGTTGACAAAAACATGTATCCATGACGCGGGTATCATCACTTGCAAAGCCATCCCACAGATCACTAATGTCTCGGCCATTTAAGTGCACCCCTCGAGGTCGATCATTAGACCTTGAACAAAATTTTAAGTTGTTTAGATTAATAATAAATCATCCAGTCACTGACAACTTTTCCCCAGAGTCTGAGTCACTGCAGTCATCTTTACAGTGTTGGAATATCAAATAAAAATGTCTTTATGATTTTAGAAAATAAAGAGTCATCATCTTTAATTTAGAAATGATGAGTCATCATCAATTAGGAGTCATCATCAATTGTGAGAAATAAAGAGTCATCATCTTTAAATTAGAAGGATTGAAGAGTTATCATCATGAGTCATCATCAATTTGGAGGTTGATATTCTTCTAAGTTTTGAAGCCTATAAAAGGCCAGTGTACCTCTTTGTTTTTGAATTAAGCAATAAAGCAAGCAAGCAGAAAGAAAAGTTGCTCTCCTCTTAAAATTTTAGATTATAGTATATTAGTCCGTAGACTAGTATACAACAATTGGTATCAGAGCCAATTTCAATTTTTGTTTCATTTCCTCTTATCCTCATGGCCTCCACCAACAATCTCCTCAATCCACAAGTGCCCAAGCTATTGAAAGATAACTATGAGAGTTGGTCAATTCAGATGAAAGCTCTATTTGATTCTCAAGAGTTGTGGGAGCTAATTTTTGATGGGTTCAAGGAATCCACACCGGAGGTAGAAGCCGCCTACACCGCCGAAGAGAAGAAGACTCTTAAAGAGCAAAGAAAGAAGGATTGCAAGGCTCGTGTTCTACTCTATCAAGGGTTAGACGAGTCTACCTTCGAGAGAGTTGCCGAAGCAACGACAAGCAAGGAAGCATGGGAAATCCTTGCTACCATCTACAAAGGAGTCGAGCGGGTGAAGCGAATTCGCCTTCAAACTTTGAGGGGCGATCTTGAAGCCGCTCAAATGAAAGATGAAGAAAAAATCTCTGATTATTATTCACGATTACTACTAATTGTGAATAAAATGAGGAGAAATGGAGAGAAGATGGAGGACGTCCGAGTGATGGAGAAATTGCTGCGATCCCTCACATCAAAGTTCGAGCACGTGGTGACGGCAATTGAGGAGTCCAAGAATTTGGAGGAGATCTCAATAGAGGAGCTTTTGGGATCTCTCCAAGTTCATGAGCAACGCATGCAAAAGAAGACTGGTTCCATAGTCTTGGAACAAGCATTAGAGTCAAAGCTGACTCTAAATGATCGTGACTCACATAGTAGAGGTCGTGGTCGTGGCAGAGGTAGGGGACGTGGTCCCCAACAACGAACCACTCAAAATCAAGTGGAGTTTCAAAACTTCAGAGGTCGAGGACGAAGCAATCGGGGAAGATTTACATCTGGACGTGGAAATAACAAGAACGTCCAATGCTACAACTGTCAAAAATTTGGACACTATGCTTCGGATTGCTGGCACAGAACTGAAGATCTTACCAATCTTGCCGAAGCAACAAATGACACGGGTAATAACTCTACTCTTCTTCTTACTCATGATGATTCAAGTGTTCAGAATGATGTGTGGTACCTTGACTCGGGTGCTAGCAACCACATGTGCGGGAAGAAAGAACTATTCATGGAACTCGCATATGGAGTTCATGGAAGTGTGAGCTTGGGAGATTCTTCAAAACTCTCCGTTGAAGGCAGAGGGAAGATCAAAATCTATCATAAGGATGGTAAGCCCGAGTATATTTCCGATGTTTATTATATTCCTAACATGAAAATTAATATTCTCAGCATCGGTCAATTACTCGAAAAAGGATATAAAGTATATATGGAGAACAACCATCTTTGGTTGAAAAATACAAAAGGAGGTCTTATAGCTTGTATTAAGATGACAAGTAACCGCATGTTTCCCTTGCATCTAAACACAAAAGTTGAGAAGTGTTTTCAAGGACTCATGAAGAATGAGTCATGGAGGTGGCATCTTCGCTTCGGTCATCTAAATTTCAGCGGCCTGAAGCTACTATCTACAGCCGGCATGGTACGAGGTTTACCAACAATCGATCCACCAAGTCATACTTGTGAAGTTTGCATAATTGGCAAGCAAACACGACTTCCTTTTCCCAATGGAAAGTCGTGGAGAGCGGAGGCACCATTACAACTTGTTCATACTGACATCTGCGGACCACTAGATCCCGTCTCTTTAGGAGGTAATAGATATTTTATTGTTGGCCCAAAGGCCTATCACCCTAGTTTTGATGATGATCAACTCATGAAGTTATGATTACTAATGATCTTGTGTTTAATTAGTGACAGATTCCTTATCAAGATCTTAGTAGGTGTGGAGCTTCAACAAAGGATTTAAAGTCAAGTTGGAAGCTAGCACCGGTTGATTCACGAGCCTATGCATCAAGAACACATCTAGAGATGAGCTCGGTGGATTGCATTTGGACCAAGTCAAGAAGATGAGAAGCCTTCAAGTGAAGACTTCAAGAGGATGAAGACTTGTGTCTAGGTATAAGATTTTGTTTTTGTTTTAGAAAAAATGTAAAGGATAGATAGTTGGTGGATTGCTCAAGTCTATATCACACACACACTCTTGATAGAACTCTTGATAGAATGATTTTCATAAAAGATTTTCCTAGTTAAGAAAAGATTTTTATTTGTGATAAAATACAATTTGGTTTTTGGTATTCATGTATACATATCTTATATCCAAAACCATGTTTAGAGCCTTATGTCAAAAACTAGATATTCATCTTATTTGTGTAGTGGATCATATCCATACACACTATGCTTTAAAAGTATATCTTGTTTTTGTATTTGATGAGATTTTCCTTATGACAAAATATCTACTTTGGGTTTTGGTAATTTCTTATATACATATCTTTTAACCAAAACAAGTTTAGTGCTTTATGTCAAAAACTAGATATTTTATCTTGATTGTGTGGTGGATCATATCCATACACACTTTGCTTTATAAGTTCAAAATATCTTGTTTTTGTATTTTGTGAAGTTATGGAAAAACAAGTTTTAGAAAAACATATTTTTAGAAAAACAGTTTTTATTTTGATTGAAACTATTTTTCTGGATTTACTGTGAATTTCTGAGATTTTTATTAAGTTAAAAGACCAATCCTTAATCCCTATTTTCTGGTTCTGCCAGTTCTGATTTTTCAGAACTGACAGAGGCCGGTCGACCGGGTCGGTCGACCGGACGTGCACAACGTGCACGCCAGTGTGCACTGGAGATCGGTCGACCGGGCCGGTCGACCGCTTCAGAGAGCTTTGCTCTCGGGAAGTATCGGTCGACCGGGCCGGTCAACCGACAGAGAGTTTACTCTCTTCTCCAGTTGCTCGGTCGACCGGGCCGGTCGACCGGAGGCTGCAACGGTCGGATTTTTGACCGTTGCCGGTCGACCGGACCGGTCGACCGGTAGCTCTGACAGAGCCCAACGGTCAGATTTTTCTGGCCTCTATAAAAGGGGGTTTTGTCATTGTTTTAAGCTAAGATTTTGGAGACCTTTGAGCTAGTTTTTCCAACTGATTTCAGAAGTTCTCTCCACATATTTGAGTGCAAATATTTCCCATCTTAAAGGGAGTTTTTATCAAGAGAGTGTTAAGTGATTCTTTGAGTTTTTCACCATAGTCTTTCCTTGCTTTTCTCACACCACACTTGAGCTATCCATTGCTAGATATTCCTATAGGTGTGTTGTAGTGAGAGTGCTCTTTAGGTGATCAAGTGTTGTGATCATCAAAGAGATTTTTCTTGTTACTTTGAGGAAGCGGGCAAGTGTGCTCGTTGTGGTTGGAGTTCGGTTGTGAACTCTTGGTGGTAGAGGTACGGCCTCGGCGAGTCGGTGGACTTGCGTGTGTACGGGACTTGGGAGTCCGAGGGTTTGTAGGTGTACGGCACCGAGGAGAGATCCGGTGGGATCTTGCATAGTGGAAATCCTTCGTGTGTCGAAGGCGGGGATGTAGAGCAAGTGTGCTCGAACCTCGAAACAAACCCTTTGTGTTTGCGATTGCTTACTCTTCCCTCTCTCTCTCTTTGTCTCTATTTTATATCTTGCATTCAATTTATTGTGTTCATCTTATATATGCATGATATATTCCCTTGTGCTCATAATTGATATACATACTTGCTTGGGATTGTTGTTAACACTAGTATTCAACCAAGAGAGCCAACGCGGCACCTCAACCCATTCAAGGGGAATCTAGAGGAGCTTGTCCAGAGCCTCGCAAGGGGAATTCGGCAACACTCTTGTGTTATACATAAGTGTTTAAATTAAAAGAAGTTTAATTTGGTCTACTTAGTTTTAATTCCGCATTATTTGTTCATAAGTGACCATTAGATTAGCCATCACCTATTCACCCCCCCTCTAGGTGATCTTACAATTGGTATCAGAGCTAGTGCTCTTGATATTGGGTCTAACAACCTAAGAGTTAAAGATCCTCCTTTTAGGCTAATCACAATATTTTTGTACACACACACCTCACCATGGACTTCATGTCACCACCCACCTTTGATATTCTTAACATCCAAACTTGGAAGGTTAAGATGTCATTGTACCTCAAGGCCTTAGGAATTCATGCTTATCTTGCTACTACTAATAATGATTATTGTTCAAATAGCAAGTACATTGAGGCTAATACAAAAGCCCTTCATGCTCTTAAATGTACCCTAAATGATGATTATTTATCTAGGGTTTCTAACATTGAATCGGCTTTTGTAGTATGGAACATCATCACCTCCCTCGGCGAAAAAGATCTATACTATGCGGGGAGTGACTCGGATGTTGGAAGCGACACTTCCAACAAGTGCTACATGGTCCAAGGGGATAACCCCCTTGAGGTAAACTCCGATTCCGATGATGAGGACATGTCATATGATGAGCTATCTACTTTTTGTCATCTATTGCTTGAAAAATATGACATGATTAAAAAGGAAAATAAAAATTTGAAAAAGAACATTGCTTGCATGCATAAAGAACATGACTCATTTAGAGATAACATTGCATGCTTAGAAAAAGATAACAAAAGTTTGAAAAAGAAATTTGATTGCATGCATGTAGAAAATGATTCTTTTAGAAATAAACTTGCATGTTTAGAAAAGGAAAATAAAGATTTGAAAAATGAAAATGTTTCCTTGCTTTCAAAATTGAATGATCTTTGTGAAGGGAACAATATTTTGAAAAATAAAATTGATATGGTGGAAAAACAAAAAGAAGTTGTTTTTCAAGAGAATAAATCTTTAAAAAGAAAACTATGTGAAAAAGAAAAAGATTTTGTTTCTCAAAAGAAAAAGAAAATTGATCATATATCTCATCATACTTCTCATGCACACATTGATCAAAATGAGATTAAAAAGTTGAAAAATAAAATTGATAATTTGAGCTCTAATTTGAGCTCATGTGCATTCAACTATACTAGATTGGAGTCCTTATTTCAAAAGAAACAAGTTCCTCATACTCATGCACATTCACATCATGCACATGCTTATGATGCACATCATGCTCACACTCCCACTCATAAGTATGCTAAGGTGTACATATGTACACATTGTGGCCGCAAAGGCCATTTAGTAAAATTTTGTTATGAAAGGTTAAATGTTCTTATTTTTGATAAAAATAAAAATGCTTGGGTTCCTTACAAGACTAACCCCATAGGACCCAAGAAAATATGGGTACCAAAATCCCCACCTTGTGTATTTGATGTAGGTGAGGAATCTCTCAAAACATGAGAGATTTGGTGCCTTGATGGTGGGTGCATTTGAACTAAAATGACACATACTTAGAGCACCGCTATCAAGAAATTTTGGTGGGTCAACCACCATGCTTGGAGCTTTGGAGTTGGTAACAACCTCTAAACTCCTAATTTTATGTACATGCTTTTAATTTCATATGTCATATAGCATGTTCATGATTTTATTTGATTTGTGCTTCATGTGGCATTTACATGCTTAAATGTAGAATGTGTCAAAACTTGCATTTATACATATATGTATAGTGAACTACAATTGACTCATACATATTTGAACTTCATGCTCATTTGTATCCACTATATGCATGTGTATAGGCTAGTTTTGATGATTCGGTCATTTATACTTGTTATGCCTATCTTTGATTTTACTTCATGTATATGTGTGTTTAATTCAAATCTAATAAATATACATGTATACCCTTGAGTCATTTGCCTTCATGCAATATATATTGGACTCTTTTAGATTTGGGATATGTATGCATATTGTTAGAATCGGATAAATCATACATATACCATGAAGATTAGTATTTTAAATAAATAATAAAAAAAAATTGATGATTTTTCATTTGTATTAAAGATTAAAACATGTGTAAAAAAAATGTGATTTATGATCTTTTTGAGCTTGAATGACTACTTTCATGAAAATGCTATTTACATAACCTTTGAACACTCATCTTTTATTCAAAAATATATTTATGAGCTTTATGGACTATGAGTGCTTGGATTTTTATGTACTTAGTCTCATTCATGAAAAACATATGTTTTGACATATTTGAAGGATCTTTAACTAGTTTTCAAAAACAATTTATACTAGTTATGTATTCTTCAAATAGTTTTTGAGATTGTCACATGATTCAATTTTTCTTAAAATTTAATGCTTCATGATTTGAATATTAGTTTATATGTTAGTTTTTGTCAACACTAGGATTTATACTTGAACATATCATGGGCCTCAAAAAGATCTATTAGTAAGTGTGCTTAAATGCTTATTTGAACCCTTGAAATGTACTTGTATTGCTTAGTTTTGATGATTCATACATATTTAAACTTATGTTCACCTTTTGGATTTGATTTATGATCATGTGCCTTTTATTTCATGTATATGTGTGTTTTGCCAAACCTTAAAATATACATGTATAACTCTTGAGTCTTTTGCCTTCAATGCAAATCCATTCATATAGACTCACTTGAGTTTAAGAGATATGTATGTATATTTCATGTATTGTCAAAACATACATATATCTTGACATATAGATTTTGTTTTTAATGATTTAATAAAAAAAAATGTGTGAGATGATTTTGATGTTTATGATTTTCTAAGGAATATTGTACCTTATTGCCATTTTCATGATGCCATGTTTCACATAACATTAGTACACTCACTTCTTTTGAAACTATTTGGACTTTATAGATTAGGGTGTTTGAGTGTTTTGTGTTTCATTGCTATTTCATGAAAATCCTTAGATTTATTCCTTGATAGAAGGATTTCGTACTAGTTGTTAAACACTCTCATTTAACTAGTTCGAATTCTTCATGTGTTGTTAATGCTAAGCTTAATTCAAATCTTATTTTTCAAGCTTATGCATTAGATTTTAAAATGGTATCAATATTTTTTATTTGATATCAAAGAGAAAATTCAAAATTTGTTTTGATAAAATAGAATTAATGATTTTGTTTTGATGAGAAAAAATTCAAAATTTTTGATTTGTATTGCCCCTCCTAGACTTCTTTATTTTTGACATAAAGGGGGAGAAAATTTGTTGATTTGATTTTACTTTGAACCATTTGTTGATGATTAACAAAAAGGGGGAGAAGTATTTGTGTTTTGTTTTGATATATATATGCATGATTTCCTTGCTTAAGGGGGAGAAGTATTTGTCCTTCTTACTTAAGGGGAATTAAGATTTGTATTTATGCATATGTGTTTTGATTTATGCAAATAGGAGTAAAAAGATTTTGATTTATGCTTGTTGCATCTCCATATTTGCATCCATATTCATGTGCTTCATGATCATATTTATTATTTATTTTGTATGCATGAGTTAAGGGGGAGCTTCTTTGAAGCTTTACTTTAATCCATGCATATATAACGTCTTGAGTTTTGTCATCATCAAAAAGGGGGAGATTGTTGGCCCAAAGGCCTATCACCCTAGTTTTGATGATGATCAACTCATGAAGTTATGATTACTAATGATCTTGTGTTTAATTAGTGACAGATTCCTTATCAAGATCTTAGTAGGTGTGGAGCTTCAACAAAGGATTTAAAGTCAAGTTGGAAGCTAGCACCGGTTGATTCACGAGCCTATGCATCAAGAACACATCTAGAGATGAGCTCGGTGGATTGCATTTGGACCAAGTCAAGAAGATGAGAAGCCTTCAAGTGAAGACTTCAAGAGGATGAAGACTTGTGTCTAGGTATAAGATTTTGTTTTTGTTTTAGAAAAAATGTAAAGGATAGATAGTTGGTGGATTGCTCAAGTCTATATCACACACACACTCTTGATAGAACTCTTGATAGAATGATTTTCATAAAAGATTTTCCTAGTTAAGAAAAGATTTTTATTTGTGATAAAATACAATTTGGTTTTTGGTATTCATGTATACATATCTTATATCCAAAACCATGTTTAGAGCCTTATGTCAAAAACTAGATATTCATCTTATTTGTGTAGTGGATCATATCCATACACACTATGCTTTAAAAGTATATCTTGTTTTTGTATTTGATGAGATTTTCCTTATGACAAAATATCTACTTTGGGTTTTGGTAATTTCTTATATACATATCTTTTAACCAAAACAAGTTTAGTGCTTTATGTCAAAAACTAGATATTTTATCTTGATTGTGTGGTGGATCATATCCATACACACTTTGCTTTATAAGTTCAAAATATCTTGTTTTTGTATTTTGTGAAGTTATGGAAAAACAAGTTTTAGAAAAACATATTTTTAGAAAAACAGTTTTTATTTTGATTGAAACTATTTTTCTGGATTTACTGTGAATTTCTGGGATTTTTATTAAGTTAAAAGACCAATCCTTAATCCCTATTTTCTGGTTCTGCCAGTTCTGATTTTTCAGAACTGACAGAGGCCGGTCGACCGGGTCGGTCGACCGGACGTGCACAACGTGCACGCCAGTGTGCACTGGAGATCGGTCGACCGGGCCGGTCGACCGCTTCAGAGAGCTTTGCTCTCGGGAAGTATCGGTCGACCGGGCCGGTCAACCGACAGAGAGTTTACTCTCTTCTCCAGTTGCTCGGTCGACCGGGCCGGTCGACCGGAGGCTGCAACGGTCGGATTTTTGACCGTTGCCGGTCGACCGGACCGGTCGACCGGTAGCTCTGACAGAGCCCAACGGTCAGATTTTTCTGGCCTCTATAAAAGGGGGTTTTGTCATTGTTTTAAGCTAAGATTTTGGAGACCTTTGAGCTAGTTTTTCCAACTGATTTCAGAAGTTCTCTCCACATATTTGAGTGCAAATATTTCCCATCTTAAAGGGAGTTTTTATCAAGAGAGTGTTAAGTGATTCTTTGAGTTTTTCACCATAGTCTTTCCTTGCTTTTCTCACACCACACTTGAGCTATCCATTGCTAGATATTCCTATAGGTGTGTTGTAGTGAGAGTGCTCTTTAGGTGATCAAGTGTTGTGATCATTAAAGAGATTTTTCTTGTTACTTTGAGGAAGCGGGCAAGTGTGCTCGTTGTGGTTGGAGTTCGGTTGTGAACTCTTGGTGGTAGAGGTACGGCCTCGGCGAGTCGGTGGACTTGCGTGTGTACGGGACTTGGGAGTCCGAGGGTTTGTAGGTGTACGGCACCGAGGAGAGATCCGGTGAGATCTTGCATAGTGGAAATCCTTCGTGTGTCGAAGGCAGGGATGTAGAGCAAGTGTGCTCGAACCTCGAAACAAACCCTTTGTGTTTGCGATTGCTTACTCTTCCCTCTCTCTCTTTGTCTCTATTTTATATCTTGCATTCAATTTATTGTGTTCATCTTATATATGCATGATATATTCCCTTGTGCTCATAATTGATATACATACTTGCTTGGGATTGTTGTTAACACTAGTATTCAACCAAGAGAGCCAACGCGGCACCTCAACCCATTCAAGGGGAATCTAGAGGAGCTTGTCCAGAGCCTCGCAAGGGGAATTCGGCAACACTCTTGTGTTATACATAAGTGTTTAAATTAAAAGAAGTTTAATTTGGTCTACTTAGTTTTAATTCCGCATTATTTGTTCATAAGTGACCATTAGATTAGCCATCACCTATTCACCCCCCCTCTAGGTGATCTTACATTTATTACATTCATTGATGATTTCAGTAGAAAGTTATGGGTGTATATTCTTAAAGAAAAATCTGCTGCCTTTACTACCTTTAAGAATTTTTAAAGCTCTTGTTGAAGCAGAGAGTGGTTATGAGCTAAAAACTCTCCGATCTGATCAAGATGGTGAGTACACCTCAAACATGTTTCAAGAATATTGCAGGGAGCAAGGCATAAAGAGGCAGTTTACTACTGTCTATACACCACAGCAAAATGGCATCGCAGAAAGAAAGAACCGCACTATTCTTGACATTACAAGAACCATGCTTAAAGAAAAGGGACTGCCGAAGCAGTTTTGGGCGAAAGCTGTGGCATGTTCAACCTACTTGCTCAACCGGTGCCCGACGAAGCAAGTGAATGGCAAGACGCCTCAAGAAGCATGGAGCGGCTATACGCCTAATGTCGCACACCTACGAATTTTTGGGTGTGTTGCATATGCTCAAGTACCTGAAGTCAAAAGGAAGAAGCTTGACAATCATGGTGAAAAATGCATTTTCATCGGATATAGCGAGGAGTCGAAGGCATACAAGCTTTACAATCCACTAACTAAGAAACTAGTGGTTAGTAGAGATGTTGTCTTCAATGAAGCTGAAGTATGGAGCGGAGCAATGAAGAGACTGTCAAAGAGCAACCCATAGTGAATGAACCTGACGAGCCCCTACAAGAGGTTCCACCACCAACTACACCACTATCTCCTCAACATGCTACACCGTCTCCTGCAAGAGGTTCTCCATCTTCTGGGAAAGGTAGTAGTAGCGAATCCTCCGTGCAACGAGGTTCAATCAAAATGAGAAGCCTCAGGGAGATCTATGAGCAGAAAGAAGAAGATGGAGAAACTAATCTCTTTTGTTTATATGCCGATCATGAGCCTCTCACTTTCCAAGAGGTTAAGGAAGAAGAATGTTGGTGATCAGCAATGAAGGAGGAGATGCATGCCATCCAGAAGAACGACACATGAGAGTTGACAACACTTTCACAAAATCACAAGGCGATAGGTGTCAAATGGGTGTACAAGATCAAACGCACAGTAGATGGTGAAGTTGATCGGTACAAGGCGAGGCTTGTGGCGAAAGGCCACAAACAAAAATACGGCATCGACTATGAAGAAGTCTTTGCACCAGTCGCTCGATTAGATACGGTGAGACTATTAATTTCACTTGCAGCTCATCACAGGTGGAAGTTATATCATCTAGATGTCAAGTCAGCATTTCTCAATGGTATTCTTGAAGAAGAGGTGTATGTACAACAACCAGAAGGTTTTCTGGTAAAAGGGCAAGAAGACAGTATATCACCTAAAGAAAGCCTTGTACGGCTTAAAGCAAGCACCGCGGGCATGGAATGCCCGAATTGATGGTTATCTTCATCAAAACGGCTTCACCAAATGTCCTTATGAGCATGCCATCTACATGAAGAGGAACCATCAAGGTGAATTTCTAATAATTTGTCTTTATGTTGATGACTTGTTATACACATGAAGTTGCGTCGAGATGCTTGCTGAATTCAAGGAGGCGATGTTTAATGAATTTGAGATGACGGACAATGGATTGATGTCCTACTTTCTTGGTATCGAAGTGAAGCAACAACAAGATGGGATATTTATATCTCAAAAGAAGTACATGAAGGAGATCTTGGAGAAATTCAAGATGAGTAACTGCAACCCAGTAAACACCCAATAGCCACATGAATGAAGCTATCAAGAGAAGAAATTAGAGATTTTGTAGACTCGACTCTTTTCAAAAGTCTCGTCGGTAGCCTGAGGTACTTAACGATCACAAGGCCTGATATTGTTTACGGAGTCAGACTTGTGAGTCGCTATATGGAGACACCGAAGGAGTCTCATTGGCTAGTTGCAAGGAGAATTCTAAGGTATATCAAAGGCACACTCAACCTTGGTCTATTTTATACTTATGGTGAAACTGCAGAGTTAGTAGGCTATTCAGATAGCGACTGAGGAGGTGACCAAGATGAGAGGAAAAGCACCACTGGCTATGTCTTCTATCTTGGGTCAACTGCATTTTCATGGACCTCAAAGAAGTAAGGAGTTGTGGCCTTATCTTCATGCGAAGCAGAGTATGTGGCAGCTTTATCTACTGTATGTGAAGCTATTTGGTTGCGGAACATTTTAAAGGAATTGGATCATCCATAAGAAGAAGCGACTGTAATATTTGTGAACAACAAATCAGCCATCCAACTTGCAAAGAACCCAGTACATTATGGGAGGAGCAAACATATAGATACACGGTTTCATTCTCTCAGAGGCCATGTAAAGCAGAAAACTGTGAAGCTGGAGTATTATCATACCATGGAGCAAGTAGCAGATATTTTCACCAAGTCATCGCCTATTGAACCTTTCAGAAGGCTAAAAGAAATGCTCGGTATGAAAACATTTTAATTTGAGGGGGTATGTTGGAATATCAAATAAAAATGTCTTTATGATTTTAGAAAATAAAGAGTCATCATCTTTAATTTAGAAATGATGAGTCATCATCAATTAAGAGTCATCATCAATTGAGAGAAATAAAGAGTCATCATCTTTAAATTAGAAGGATTGAAGAGTCATCATCATGAGTCATCATCAATTTGGAGGTTGATATTCTTATAAGTTTTGAAGCCTATAAAAGGCCAGTGTACCTCTTTGTTTTTTGAATTAAGCAATAAAGCAAGCAAGCAAGAAAAGAAAAGTTGCTCTCCTCTTAAAATTTTAGATTATAGTATATTAGTCCGTAGACTAGTATACAACATACAGTACATGAACGGAGATGAGGGCATTTTCCTTTTGTAGCGTGTTGTCTAGACTATGAGGACTAGGCTTCTACGCTCTGCCAGTGCCACCGCTACAGTGGGAGCCAACAAGCCTTGTTGAGAAGGAGGGAGGACAACTTAATAAGGAATTGAGAGCAGTGACCCACTTGTGCACAACGGTGACAAAACTAAATGCAAATGCCCATATAGAATATCTGTCAGAAGGGGCAACATTAGATCCGGCCGTTGCAACATTAATTCTAGGCACAAGCCGTTTTGGGAGATCAACCTTGATGACAAGCTATCAAATAACCTTAATAGCGTGCCATCAAGGCAAACATGTTGCCCAACCATTGAAGTGACAAGCACAAGAGTGGATCTATTCCACGTCATGGGCAACAAATCAGGAAAACACATATACATTACCACCTTTGGTGGCGCCTCTAATGACAGTTTGAAGGTGGGAGACCATGGTTCAAGGATGAGAGCAAAATCATCGAAACGTCATGGCCCTTAGGAACTCGATCGTGGTACTCAGTGGAACAGAAATGAAAGGAAAAAAGCCATAGCTTTTGGAAATCAATTCTCATTCGCTTTGAGGAAATCACAACGAACCCAAGGATTCATACGCCTTTTCAAGGAGCACCAGACGCCCTAGGAATTTCTCCATTAGGAGGGGAGCCTAGGGTATAGATCTCTCATCAATCAGATGAGAAACCTCAACAGGGGAATGCAGTGTTTTAAAAAGTAACACCTAGGCAGTTTTAGAGCATGGTTGCTTCGCTTAACGGTATATTTGTTTTCACTCTCATATCTATTTAAATGCTCTTTTCTCTCTTTTGAAGTACACAGTTTAAGTTTAATATGGATACATATCAAACTTGATGCCTACTCCCATTTTCTTGTAATTATACACTAGAATTAATTTTTAATGAGTGAACCTTGATTGACCATTAAGCAGCTGATTGGAAGTTTGAATGACCTCTAGCTCCTGAACGGGTATCTAGGTGTTTAAGCTGGCCGCTTAACCAGCCATCCTCGATGGTCGCTCACTATTTTTCAAGCTTTTAGAATAACAAGAAAAAGATCGCAAAATTAGATGAGATCATCATCAGTTAGAGGAGGCAAGAAATTAGGCTGAGAGAATTATTTAAGAGCTAATCTATAGGAAGAATCAGAGGGATAAATAGAAAGACAAAAGCGGTGTAGATGAGGGCCTGATGGAGGCTGTGGCTGGGGATTGAGAGAAAACTTAGCTCCCCCCAGGAGAAATAAAATGGGTGAGTAATTTTAGTTAGCATACGGAAATAACTACCTAGATCTAAGTAGAGTGGTGAGAAAGAACCAATCTCTCCTCTCTAATTTAACTAACTTGTGTAAGCTTATTCTTGTTAAATGTAAAGATAGAAAAAAGAAAATGAAATTTGAGAAAGTAAAGCGGAGAAAGTAAAGCGATCACAAGAGAATACATCCTTATTCTCGATCATTGAGGGAGATTTTTACCCGTCCATACTCCCCGCCTTAATAGAAAAAAATCTGATACAGGATGAACCCACCTCAAAACTTGAGTACACTACCAAGGGGATTTCAATCTTCAAACTTGATCTCTGATTTGAAGTTCGAGTACATCAAAATTTTATATGAAAGGATATGAGACAGTTGATGAGTGCTTTCTCTATAATCTTATTTATAAGCAAATACAATTACAACTCATAATATGAGTAAGACTCCTAATATATAAAAAAATATAATTCCTAATTAGATAACTATAGGACTATCAATATATAAAGTAATATGACTCCTAATTATGTAAATATAAGACTCCTAATACATAAAACAATATGACTCCCAATTAGGTAACTAATCTAATCAAAAAGTAATAAACCCTCTGAAGCTGGAGTATAGATATCAATCATGTCCAGCTTATTACAAAAACTAGATAAAGACTTCTTAAACAAAAATTTCCTAAACAAAATATAAAATTAAGAAATAAATACTAAATTGCTAATTTAGTGCCACATTGTTGACTCATTAGTGTTTGATGCTGAAATTGTCAATCAAAACAGTTATGCACAAAGACTGCATGAATAATCTCTCTAGATATAGTTAGAATTTGAGTTTTTCAAACTCAGTAGAAGAAGATTTTAGGAGATCCTAAACTCAATAAAGTTTAAGGTTTTGAGAAATCCTCAAACTAAATAGGAAGAGATATTCAGATATTCTCAAACTCAGCAATAAAGAAACTTTTGAGAAATCCTCAAACTCAGCAGAAGAAACACCAAGAGAAACACAGACTTCACCTATAAATTATTTTTTCCACCTGACTTTGTCAATAGTAATCGATGAAAAAACTTGCTGCTGCAACATAAGTAGTTAGCAGTAATATCAGATGAGTTAATAATAACACTAGAAACATGTACCAATAGCAGAAAAAGATGAAATCTTATTTGGCAGTAGGTAACAACAAATAAATGAGCACAACACTGCAATCAGCAGCAACAGAGGAAGACAAAGGCAAAAGGTGGCCCGGCACTAGGCACATGCCACGTGAACGCGGCTCAGCACAAGCTCGAGGATAGCGTGAAAATGATGATCAACGAAAAAATTTTGAAATACTCTAATACCATATCAAAATTTGAAGGACAAGATCAGAAGTTGATGAGTTCTCTCCCTATATTCTTATTTATAGGCAAATACAATTACAACTCATAATATGAATATGAATCTTAATACATATAAAAATATGACTCCTACTTAGGTAAATATAAGACTCCTAGTATATATGACTCCTAATTAGGTAACTATAGGACTCTTAATATATAAATAATATGACTCTTAATTAGGTAACTAATCTGATCAAAGAGTTTAACAAAGTACAGATCTACTCAAAAACCTGTCCGATCAGATATGTCAAGAAGTCTTAATATTTGTATAGGTACTAAAAAAGGGCCACATCATTTGATTTTTGGGTGAAACTTACTGGAGATCACATAACAAATCTCAATGAAAGTGAAAGTTGAACAAACACCGAAGCAAAACATTAACTAATTAGTTCTGCTATCAATATGATTTCTAGTGCTAATAACTATGATATCAGAAAAGTCAATAAATAATGTGGTTAAATACCTGTCAAACGGCAAAGTATAAAATATGAGCCATCAGTCCTTATATTCATGTACCACCTAATGGATCAGTGTAGCTTATGCTGGGATAAGGAAAAAGGAAACAGAAAATTCTCCCCAACGCACTGGGTGATGATGAATCTGCATACCTGTTTCACTTTGAAATTCATGATCATGGACTTACTGATTATGATCAGGGAATTCACTCCAGTCTGAAGGACGTAAAGTTATCCAACTATTAGATTTCTTTCAAAAATTCTTTTAGTTTTATAGAACCGTCTGATGGTAATAGTCCGGAAATCATGTTGATCATGACTGTTGAAAAATATTGTTGCCTTTAGTTAAGGACTTTAGCACAACAGATTCTGAATGGGACTTGGGTTATAGATAGGTGTTGGTTATAATGTGGCTATCATGATGGTTGTATCTAAATGAGAATCTTATGTTTCAGCTGAAAGAATTCAAAGATGTGTAAATATGAGATCAAAAAGTACCTGTGGCAACTGGAATTACAATATCAGCTTTCTCTGGAAGTCGGCCCACAGTGACAACATTCTGGAAAAGAAAAGGCCAATTAGATATAGTAAATTTCTTTTCTTATTTGTTATGGTTGGATGTTACAGAGTTCTCACAGAAGCTATTTCAAAGGCACCAGGTAGTGGAATTTTAGACCCAATGTGCCGTGAATCCCCATCACCTGCAGTACAATGGTTTTCATAATAAGCGTCTAGATTGACCATACAAAAGATGATATCTTGTCATCTACTTATGTAGTGAACATGAAATAGAATCATGCAGTTGAAAAGAAGGTTTGAGCAAATATCACTCTAGGAAGTTCTCGTGCATGTTTGCAACGTTGTGTTATCACAAGTAGACCTCATCATTTAATTTGATAACACAATTTCTCTGGCTTCCATTGTTCTCAAAAGAATGCATGATACGCACAATATAATTTAAATGACCAAATATAGATGCATTGCTGATCCAAGAACACGAATTAAATTAAAAATAATTACACCATTCTATATGACCATATTATCTACTGTCATCAGTTTTCCCAATTAATCATGTAGACTCGGTTCCTATAAGAACAGAAATTGTGATCACACTAATTACACTTAGTGGTTTCATGAAGAGGACCAAGATTCAAAATAGAATAGAAACCCAGCAGTCCACAAGATACACAGGGACAGATAGAATCTCTGTAGCAGAATGTTACTGGATGGTTACAAGAATTTTATGAATGTATGATGCAGCAGAGGCCCTAACCAGTTCTATCTTGTTTAAGATCCATGTACACCTTTCCTCTTCTTCCAGAGTGTAGGAAGATATGGACAGTGAAGATGCATCATGCAGGACATTTTAGCAACCACAGGCTCCTGAAAATCCAAGAGGTTTCAATAGACTGAGATACAAAGTTTCCAAGTCCATCTACGCTACCAGAAACATGAGAGGAATTTTCAACTGAATCTGAATCACCAGAATGAGTTCCCAATCCAAGGCTAAGGCTTCTATACTGTTGACTGCCATGACAATAAATGAATTAGCTCTTTGACTATGCCTTATGGACAACAACTGGACTCAAGGGAGATTGGAAATGTAAGGCCCATTGTTCAAAATCTCAGTATCGGAATCAATATCGGCCAATGGTTTTTATTATGAATATCATGAGTATTGGCTGTCAATATCGGCAATATTTGTAATATCGATCATATCGGCAATATTGGCCCTGATATGAGCTGATATTATAGAGTTAATATCGATGAGGTACCTATACAATATTACCAATATATATCATAATTGAACGATATTTGAAACCATGGTAGGACCTATCTAATACACAACCATGTGTGCAACGCATGAGGAGTTTGGTACATATATTTTCCTCTTGAATTCACTTGTAGTCCACAAAAGTTCTCCAGTCCACCTGAGTTTTAGGATCAGAATCCATCGTGATTTGAGGAAACCCTATGATAAACCTTCAACTAGGGTTCAGTACTACTTACCACAAAACACCTCTATGCTACCTAATAATTGTACTGTATAGTAATAATCAATAAAGTTTCCTTTGATCTTGAGTGTTTAGTCATCTTTTCATATTTAACATCCTCCAGTAATTCTTTTTCAGGTAAAATTAGCCGAGGTTCGGTGTTCGGTTTTACTTACTTGATAGGAGTTAGGTACTTTGAGAATAATTTTGATAACTTCCCGAGTAGCTTCGATAAAAGTCTCTGGTCTCATCCCCTTCACACTGGTATCTTCTTTGATCCAAAGATAATCTCCAAATCGAGAACTGCTCTCTGCACCAATTTAGTATCCAAGCCCAAAGGCCTTGAGATTAATTCTTCCATGGCTGTTAAGAAACTTGTCCATGATGACATTTAACCTTTGCCACTTGCAATCGCCACTTCATCAAAGCCCAAATAGTTGCCTATAAACAAGTTGATCATCAAACAAGCCACCACTCCCTCCTGCTGCACTACAGATTCCAACCTCCTCCATCACAACCTCCATCTCTCTTTCTTTCATCTCCAATTGGTTCTTCCGTGATCACATCTCATCACCTGCATGCTCAAAACATCAGTGTTCAAGAAACTTTACCATGGTCCATTGTCATCATCCAGTGTTGCAATTGTATAGTCACAGATTGTTGCACTGCTAATGTTTGTGGTTTTTCCTTGTTCATCACAGGGAAAGAACAGCAATAGGAAGATCTTTTCCTCCTCCATGTATCTTTCCTACGATTCTGATGAAGACACTTACCCTATTCTTATGAAGACACTTGCCCCATTGGCTCTCTATTCCTTCACTTAGGTGCTATGAAACAAATGTGAATATTCATCAACAGTCTACCATTGCTTCCAAAGTATTTCTGTATCTAAGATGCATAAAAGAATTGAAGTTTCCTTTTGATGACAAAAAAAAACACTAGCTCAAATTCGAAATATTGAAAAACAAAAAAATCCAGCTAATGCAAAGGCAATAGTGAACATAGGGTTATTCAGAAATAAAGAAGTTTCATGAACTACAATCTAGTTTGCTACCTATCTCGTTGACGATCAAAACAGGCATCAAGCTCTATATCTTCCCTCAAGAAGGTGAAAAGTTTGTGTTCATATCTACGAATAAATGGAAATAAAGTGAAAGAGCATCAGAAAATTTGAAACACCAAAAGGGAGCTGGAATATAGAAATTACAACCAACATTTGAAATCTTGGTTACTTCAGTTCACCTTTTCCAGTAAAGATATCGGGAGTTTAGCGGTTTCAGAAATTTCAGATTGGAATTATCAGAGCGTTGATATCAATGGATTTAAAAGCTAAAACAAAAAAATTACAAAAAAATAGAAAATAAAAACAACTGACATTGTTTTGCATGTTCTTTTTCTGAATAATTGATGAAAAAATAGACCAAGTCTTGATCAAAACTTGTATGATACAACATGAGTTTCTAAATAGATATATATTTGAATTATTAATCTAACATACACAAATAACTGGTAAAGTTTTGCGAAAATCAATTTAAAGCTGTTTCTTATTGTTAATTATTGAACATGGTTACCAAGTTCAAATAATATCATAGAGTGAAGGTATGTAATAGATTTGATCCAATTTAATAATTCAGTTGAAATCCAAGTTATTGGTCAAAACCAATAAAAAAAAGGTTTACTAAGAATCTAAGATAAAGAGTTTAACTCAATATGATACGGTTTATTATGTTGGATTCAACCAAATAAATATTATCTTACCAACCAATCAACACTATTATTAATTTTCTTCTAATTGATTAGATTTTCATAGTGAATGATTTTCAGCTTCTGTAACTTGGTTATGGCGGCTTTAAAATTTTGAATTTTGAAATGATGACTCTTTCTACCACTACATGGAATAAATCAGAGGTTTCAAGTTTTAGTACTTCAATGCCAAGATTTACTCCTGTATTGGTCATTATTAGCCAATGTGAATGGTATCGACTGGTTTCGGCTGGATTGTACCGACATGTTTAACATCGGGTGCGATATGGCCACTACATACCAATGTTAGCTGATTTTTCAAACCTTATTTACAACCTTTATACTACATGCTATGTCAAATTAAGACTCCTAATGCTTGTGGTCAAGCACCTAAAAAAGTAATTGCGATTTTCAATCAAAAATGCTTGATACGAATGAGAATTCAACTTAACGTCTAACTTCAATGTATGTTTTTTCAATTAAGAAGACAATTGAAATAGCAGTCGTGTTAAATTAGATTAGAACTCTGTCTCCTTTCTTGATCATCCATTTTTCTATTTCAGACATTCACGGCATCCATTACTAAGAGCTTGTCTGTATTCAATTATCTTGTTAGAAATAGGATAGTTTGGGAGCAAATTCTACAATTTCCTCTATTTTTCCAATAAAAGTTCTCTCTCATCTCATTACTTCTTAATTGTGTGCTTCTGCAATCAACAAAACAATCTATATCTCTCATTTAATGATGAGGCGAGGCGATTCTCTCCCATCTATGTTGTTAAGTCATTAATATTTGGGCTATTGGGTTATGGGTGATTACCTATATTTACCCATATACCCTTCTTGTCTTTTATATATATCTTGCAACTCTCTATTATCTAATATACAATCTTTTTTTAGGGTTTTCTATTTCTCTACATGGTATTAGAGCGATAAGAAACCCTACCCCTAAAATCTCCAATAACCCTTCTCCTTAAAGTTTCCTTTTCTTCTCCTCCACCGTCTTCCTCTCAATTGCCGCCCTCCTCTCCATCATATCCAAGTGCCGCCACCCTCTTCTATTTCTTTGCATTGAAGTTGCCACCACCCTCTCAAACATCTCCAAGTGCCGCCACCAGTCCGCCACCATCCTCTCCAAGTGCAACACCCTCTCCATCATCTCCAAGTGCCGCCACCATTCTCTCCAAGTGCTGCCAGCTCATAATCCTTCTCAAGGATTGTCGTCTGCCCTCCAAGGGTCCAAAGAAGTACTTCAACTACTCAAAAATTAGTTTTTTTACAGATGATCTGAATCTTTTGATACTCTACAAGACTTATTTGATGAGATCTGATCTGTTAACTATTAAAGATCAGATTTTTACATCTGATATGGCTATTTAGATGCTCTATAAGATTTCTCTGGTGAGATATGCTCTGTCTACTACTTAGAAATCAGATTTTTTTTACATCTGATTTGATTTTTTAAAGGCTCTATATGCTACTATCTGGTACCTAAATTACATGTTTTCTTCATTATTGGTTGTTTATTGCTACTACTGGCTACTTTTCTGGTGATTTCTCTGACTGGATATTATGTCTGAGACTACAAGTTCATCCTCCATTATGACCTCCTCTTTAATGGTTGAAACTTCTGTCCCCAAGACAATGTTGGGGACTACCGTGTAGTTGAATGGCTCCAACTACCTATTATGGGCACAAGCGTTTCACATTTTTATTGGCACTTAGAACAAATTGGTTCACCTCCTACAGCCTCCACCTGTTGATACAGATCTCACGTTTGTGACTTGACTTACTGGAGATTATTCTATGATGACATGACTTCTAAACAGTCTGAAAGAAAAGATTAATAATAGTGCCATGTTCATGTCTACTGCTAAGAACATGTGGGATACACTGAAGATGATGTATGGCAATAAGAAAAATCTGTCGACAGTATTTAAGATCTATGAGCGTTTGTTGAGCTCAAACAGGGAGACAGATCTATACATGAGTTCTATGGAGAACTCAAAAGTCTGATTGATGAGTTAGAAATGCATCAACCGTCTGTTACTGATGCGACAACACTGAGGGGGTATCGTCAGGATCTTGCACTGTTAAATTTTCTATCTGGCTTGAGTCCTACATTATAATCTCAGATGTGTGGTCAAATTCTGGAAGGAGATAGTATTCTGACGTTGATTGTCACCTTCTCGAGAGTTATAAGAGTATCGACTGGAGCTGATGTTTTCTCTGCACCTTCCATAGAGCAGTCTGTCATAGTTTCTGGACGTGATCGTGATCGTGATCGTAGCCCGATTTTTAAGAACGAGGATGTGGATTTGTTAGAGGTGGGCGTGGATCGTACGGAGACAGACAGAGTGTCTCTGATAAAGGACCCCGGCAATGCAGGCATTGTGGACGCAGTAATCACATTTTTGATAAGTGCTTCGAGAAAATTGGTCGATCTGAGTGGGCACGGTATTCTAAGTCGGACTCCTCTGCTCCGCGTAGTACTCCTCAGGACTATTCGTTCACTTCATCCACTCTTCCTGAATCTTCCACAATTGTACTGATACAGGAGGAGTATGATTGACTTCGACAGTTAGAGTATCTCAGAACAGTCTTTCAGTAACTCACGCATCTGCTTCAAGTATGCACACATATATTGTCTCTCCTCAAAAGTCCTGAATATTAGACTATGAAGCCTTATCCCACTTGACAGGTATTAAAGAAAAGTTTGTTTCCTTAAATATGTTCACTGCCCACCGCTCTGTTAAAATTACTGATGGTATCCATTCACCTGTACTAGGCAATAGAATAGTTCAGGCAAATCCATCATTGACATTTTCTGAAGTCCTTTATGTTCCACGATTTTCTGTTAGTCTCGTCTATCAGTCAACTTACTAAACAAAATAACTGCAACATAACATTTTTTTCTTTCTCATTGTGTGTTTCAGGACTTGTCGACTGGGAAGAAGATTGGTTCGGGACATGAGCGAGGAGGCATATACTATTTGGACGATCCAGTGACCCCTACGAGCTTGGTTGCAGGTCAGTCTGATCTGGTTTTACTGTGGCACTGACGTTTGGGTCATCCTTAATTACAAAAGATTCGATCTGTTAGTCATGTTAAGTCATCTATCTCTTCTTTAGGTTGTGAGTCTTGTGAGTTAGGTAAGCATCATCGTGCTACCTTTTCTACTTTGAGTGGTTCATTCTGATGTTTGGGGTCCTAGTCGGATGCCTTATATTAAGAATTTTAGATATTTTATACTTTTGTTGATGACTTCTCTCGCATGACTTGGTTGTGTCTCTTAAAAGAAATATTAGAAATGTCCAGTGTAATTGAGTCTTTCTTTAATAAAATAAAAAATCAATTTTCTACTTTTATTCGTATGCTTCATACTGACAATGCCCTGGAGTATGTAAAAAAGGATGTATCTAGCTTTTATTTTAAAAATGTAATTATTCATAATCATCAGACCTCTTGTTCTCATACATCCCAACAAAATGAAGTTGCTGAAAAAACATAGACATATTCTAGATGTTGCTAGAATCAATGGTCCATATGAGTGTTCCGAAATATTTATGATCTGATGCTGTGTTGAGTGCTTATTATCTAATTAATAGGATGTCTTGTTCTGTTCTTAATAAAAGATCTCCATTTTCTTGTCTCTATGCTAACAAAACCCCTTCTCTATGACTCCTCGTGTTTTTAGATGTACTTGTTTTATTTAGGACTTGTCTTTTAGGCTAGATAAGTTATCTCCTAATCTATAAAGTGTCTTCGTTGGTTATTTTAGAATACAAAAAGGATACCGGTGCTATAATCCCTCCACAAAGAAGTATTTCATGTCTGCTGATGTCACATTTTTTGAGTCTGTTCCATACTTCTCTACACAAGTTCCTCTCACCATATCTGAGATTGTTCCTCCTTCACTATCTGTGTCATTGCCTACACCTGCTAATATAGCTTCTTTGCCAGTGTCACCAGCAGAAACTACAGATTCACCTGCATCAAAGCCAGTTCGAGATTTTAGATATGTCTATACTATTGTCGAAAGGTTCCTCCTCCGAACCATTTCCAGCTAACTATTCTCCGGTTAACAGTTCTCATTCTCCACCATCAGCTTCTTCCTCTGATCTTGATATTCCTATTGCCCTTTGAAAAGGTAAACGGTCTTGCATTGATCACCCTATTTCTAATTTCATTTCTTATGATCACCTAGATCCCACTTTTCGACAATTTGCTCTCTCTTTGTCTTCTGGGTCTATACCCAGGTCTTATAAAGAGGCTTTATTGGTACCTGCCTGAAAATAGGCAATGGATGAGGAGATGGAAGCTCTTGCTTCTAGAGAAACTTAAGAGTTGGTTTCCGCACCAACAAACGCGGTGGTTGTTAGTTGTCGTTGGGTATTTGCTCTAAAGTACCAACCAGATGGCTCTGTGGATAGATATAAGGCCAGACTTGTGGCCAAGGGTTATACTCAGACATATGGCATCGAATATTTTGAGATATTCTCGCCAGTTGTCAGGATGAACGCTATCAGGATTCTTTTCTCTATTACTATTAACTTGTCATCGTCATTGTTCCAACTAAATGTCAACAACGCCTTTTTATATGAGAATCTTCAGGAAGAAGTGTATGTAGGGCAACATCCAGGTTATGTTGCTCAGAGGGAGACTAAAGTCTGTCGTCTAAAGAAGACTATATATGGACTCAAGCAGAGTCCAAAGGCGTGGTTTGAGAAGTTCAGTCTTACCATTTTCGGTATTGGCTTTCGACGATGTCATTCAGATCACTCTGTCTTCGTTCGGAACATAAGGTCTGGCATTGTAGTTCTGACTGTTTATGTTGATGACATTTTGTTGACTGGGAGTGACTCAGCTGGGATAGTGGAAATTAAGATGTATTTCAAGCGTCATTTTGTGACCAAGGACATGAGACATCCAAAATACTTTCTGAGAATTGAAGTTGCACATCAAAAACATAGTGTACTTTTTTTCTTAGCGAAAGTATGCTCTGGACCTTCTAGAAAAATAAGATTTTTAGAATGCAAGCCTCCTAATACACCAATGGAAGTCCATGTGAATTTATGGTTTGATGACAATCATATACTTGATGATTCAGGAAGATATAGGAGATTGGTTAGGAAACTGATCTATCTTACGGTGACTAGGTCTGATATAACTTTTGTTATAGGAGTTAGCTGTGATGAGGGTTCTATCTTACATTAAGAGTTATCCAGGAAAAGGGTTAGTGTATAGAAAACATGAACATGTACACAATTTTGGATACTCTGATTCAGGGTGTGTTGGTGATCAAGAGGATAGGAAGTCTACTACTGGCTATTGCACCTTTGTTGGAGAAAATCTGTGACTCGGAGGAGTAAGAAATAAGATGTTGTGTCTAGCTCAAGTGATGAAGCTGAGTATAGAGTTATGGCTTATACGGCATGCAAGATGGTATGGTTAAAAAAATTTACTGATGGAACTTGATTTCAGACAGCCTGGACCCATGTCTATGCATTGTGATAATCAGTCTGTCATTTATATTGCCTAGAACCCAGTGTTTCATAAAAGGACCAAACAGATTGAGGCGACTTTCACTTTATTAAAGATGCTTAGACCAAGAAGGTGGTTATATTCCAGTTCACACCATTCTCGAAACAATTAGCTGATTTACTTATCAAAACTGGCTCACCTCAGGTGTTTTCTACTCTTTGTAACAAGCTGAGCATGTTGGATGTCTATTCTCCAGCTTGAGAGAAAATGTTAAGTCATTAGTGTTTGCGTTATTAGATTATTGAGCGATTATCCACATTTACCATATACCCTCATTGTCTTCTATATATATATCTTGTAACTCTCTATTATCTAATATACAATCTTCCTTTAGGGTTTTCTATTTCTCTACATATGTTGTGATCTATCACCAATCAAACAATATAGAAACACGGAGTTAAAGACTCGGCAGAGGAAGTGGAAGCGTAAAAGATCTACCGCTAGTAAGCAATTGAAATTAAATCACCACATAACCAAAGAATACTAGATTTAACGTGGTTCGGCAATGTGCCTATATCCATGGGGAGGAGGGGAGAAATTTTTATTGAAAACAGAGAAGAAAATATAAGAGTTACAATAATATCTCTCTCACAACTCTCAATGATGAAAATTTGAATTTCTCTTGAATTCTTGACACGCCTTCAAAAGACCACCCCCAAGGGGTTTATATAAGCACCTAGGATGATCCTAATCTAATACAAACTTCGACAACCAAATCAGCACCGCCTCAGAAAAAGAAGGAAACCTGAATCCAAATCAAACTAGAAACAGAACCGTATTAGAAAACTGTCAGAACCTGACATTAGTCGACTAGGGCAAATTATTAATCGACTAATACCAAGTATTAGTCGACTATACTCAATACCTATTCGACTACTGTAACACATCTGAGAACCGAACTTACTGTTGCGAGGTCTAGTCGACAACACCCAAGTATTAGTCGACTAGTCTATATCCTAGTCGACTAATAACACCTATTAGTCGACTAATCAACATGCTAGATCTTTTACATGTCCGTGCTTGATTTCTGAAGCTTGTAACACCTTTACCTAATCCTTGATTCTACTCTGATGAATATGAGATACTCTAAATACTAGCAATCTCCACCTTAACTCATGTTCATTGAGTCCCTTCGTAGAAATTTGGTCTCTGCTTCATACGCCTTACTTTTTCCCCTTTTTGTGACTTCACATGGCCCCTGTTTTAAATATCGGCCGAGTCGGTCAAGATATCGTCCGATATCTCTTTTTGTCTGCTACTGATACGATATGGGGAAATCATTCGCCATATCATTTGCAGCAAAAAACGGCCGATATTTGAAATATCGGCTGATAAATCTCCCGATATATCACCCGATATGAAATAACTTATTTATTGCATGACTGGTGCAAATGTACATTATTTTTTACTGCTTTTGCAAGCATTTTACATCATTTTTATTAGGTAGATGATATCTATGACTCTAAATCAACTTTTAATTATCAATATTTCATTATATAGTGTATGATATAAACGCCCGATATGCGCGTGTATCCCCGATATCTCCCACGATATCCGATATCCGATGTGAAAACACCCATCCAATACGATCCTGATATCCAATATTTATAATCTTGCACATGGCTCCCTCCCAAGAGCTCGTTCGCACTTTACCTTTGGAGAATCTTAATGAAGTTCAGAGATGCTCTGAACTTCTCTACCAGGATGGTTTTCGTTATCATATCTGCTGGATTTTTTTTCGTACTGATCTTTACCAAATCAATCACTAATCATCCACGACTCCCTAACGTATCTTGTAATACCTCACACCAATGTGCTTCGTCCGCTTGTGATACATGTGATCCTTAGCGAGATGAATCATACTCTGATTTCGCAATGAACCCGAACTGAATCCTGTATGATACTAAATGTCTCAACCAATTCTCTCAAGTACAAAGCTTCATTTGATGCATCAACTCCGACCATGTACTCTGCCCCTGTCGTTAAAAGAGAAAATGTATCTTGTAACTCTATCTTCCAACTTATGACACACTCAGCTATTGTGAACACATAGCTCGTTATAGATCTTTATTGATCAAAATCTCCTGCATAATCTGCATAAATATAACCTTGTAGTTCCCTAAGTTTTCCCATTTCCAATCTCTGAAATAACAAAGCCTAGTCGCAGTCTCTTGCAAATATCGTGGCACCCACTTCATTGCTTCGCAATGTTGCTTTCTTGCATTGATATGGACTGACTTACTGTACTAACTGCATAGGCTAAGTCAGACCTAGTGCAGACCATAGCATACATGAGTGATCCTACCGTATTAGCATATGGTACTTAAGACATCTCCTCTTCTTTCGGTGATTGTGGACACTGCTTGGAGTATAATTTGAAGTCACCTGCCAAAGAAGTGGTGACTGGTCTTTCTTTGCCATGTTGATCTCTCCACCACCTTGAGAATATAGTTCTCCTGGGATAACCAAAGTTTGTCTGAGCTTCTGTCTCGAGTGATCTCCATACCTAAGATCTTTTAGTTTCTCTCAAATCCTTCATATCAAATTTCTTCTTGAGCTGAGCTTTAAACTTCTGAGCATGTGTCTTGTTTCTCACAGCATCAGCATATCATCTACATATAATAGCAAATATGTCGGATCATCACTCTGCTTAAAATCGACACAACTATCATACACATCAATTGTATTTGACCTTAATCATGAAAGAGTCGAAAAGTTTTATACCGCTTCCTAGGAGACTGCTTAAGTCCATAGAGGGACTACTTTAGAAAATATACCATGTTTTCTTGACCTTCTTGAATATAATCTTCAGGTGTTTCATGTATACATTATCTTCCAGCTCATCGTGCAGAAATGTTATTTTAACATCCATCTGATCCAACTCTAAATCAAAGTGAGCAACTATCGTCAATAACATCCGAATAGATGTATGATTGACTACATGAGAGAAGATCTTATTGTAGTAATACCCTTCTTCTGAGCATATCCCTTGGCAACTAACATTGCCTTGTATTGCTCATTATCCTTCTTGCGAAAGACTCATTTGTAACCTATTGCCTTGGAGTCCTTTGGAAGATTGACTAATGTCCATGTTTGGTTTCAATTCAAAGACTCCATCTCCTGCTCCTTGGTTGTAATCTACTTGTCGTGGTCATCTACCTCGATCGCTTCCCTGTATCTGTCAGGATCACTTGTTTCTGTTATTAATGCGAAAGAGACATGATCATCTTCCCATCCAACCTTGTTGGTGGCACCGTAACTCTGACTGATCGTCTCAACGGTCTAGGTTACTCTTGAGTAGCCTCCTGTTTGTGTCCATCTAAATCTGAGGAGTCGTCTTTTAACCCTTCAGGCCTTTTAGAGCTCTATGAGAACTCAACTTTTTTCTTGAGTGTCTGCCGAACTATCTATAGCTCTACCTTGCGCTTTATCCTCCGTCTCTGACTTTTCTTGCAACATTAATTCTTTGTCAAATACCACATCTCTGCTAGTAAAGACGCTCTTTGTCTCAGATCCCAAAGTCTGAAACCCTTGACTCCTTTAGCGAACTCGATGAAGATACACTTCTTAAACTTGAATTCCAGTTTGTTTCTTTTCTGACTATCAACAAACTATACGTCGGGCAACCGAAAATCCATAAGGTTGAATAGTCTACAGACTCTCCTCGCCATATCTCCTCTAGGATCTAAAGATCAGTAGTTATTGATGGTGACTTGCTTACTAGATAACTCGCATGATTCACCGTCTTTACTCAAAATTCTTTCTAACATGTCAGCCTGTAATCTAATACTGCGGGCACGCTCTATAAGTGTCTGATTCATGCGCTCTGCTATTTTGTTCTATTCAGGTTGCCCTGGAATACTTAGTTGATGTTTGATGCCCTTGCTTCTAAGTAATCTTTGAATTCTTTGAAGGTATACTCACCTCTATTATCGGACCTCAAGACTTTCACCTTCCGCTCCGTATGATTTTCCGCCAAGTTTTTCACTCTTTGAAGTTCTAAATTACTTTCGATTTCTACTTCAAGAAGTATACCCAAATATTTTTGAAAAATCATCTATGAAAGTAACATAGTACCTAGCACTCCCAATGGATGCTACTGGCGAAAGCCTCCACACATCCGTGTGTATGAGATCTAGCCAGCCCTTTGTTTTGTGTTGTGATGTGAAGAAAACTACTCTACGTTACCTCCCCATGATGCAAAATTTACAAAGATCAAGTTTGCAATATTTGATACCTGGTAAAGCATTTCTTTTGTGTGGAGCTTGAAGACCTCGCTCGCTCAGGAGTCCAAAACGCATGTGCCAAAGTCTTATAATATCATCCTTCTTTATTGTTGCTGAAACATCACCAATAATAATGCTTCATGTCAACTTGTACAAGTTTGTTACCCGTTCTCCTTTGAGAATCATCATAGAGCCTTTGGGAACTTTGATTCCTCCATCTGCCAAGAAAAATTGTACCCTCGAGCTTCTAAAGCTCCCAACAAAAGAAGATTCTCCTTTAAATCAGGAACGTGTCGAACGTTCGTGAGGGCTTGAACACATCCATTAAACATCCTCATAAGGATGTTGTCGATGCCAACAGTCTTGCACATGGCATCGTTACCCATCAGAATAAAGCCTCCATCATAAGACTTGTAAGTATTGAACCACATTCTTTTTTGGCACATGTGGTACGTGCACCCTGAGTAAAGTAAGCAAGCATCTGAGTATTTACCTTTTCCTGACTCAACCGTCAAAATATCATATGGATCCTCATCTGCTTGTTTGACAATTCGGGCTTGATCTGACTTTCCACTGGTACTAACCTTATCAGAATCCTTGCCACTTTTCTTCTTCAGCATCACCTTATATTCATACAATTCTTCTTGATGTGCTCTGCTTTCTTGCAAAATTAGAAAAAAAAATGCAAGAAGTCTCTGGATCCCTTTTGGGTCATCTACTCTTTGATCTTCCCCTCTGTCCCTTGACAACCAATCCTGAGGCTTCCTCTGTAAAATGTGTCTTCTTCATCAGCTCGTTATTCTGAAGCATCCTCTAACTCTAAGGTCTCCTTACCATACATGATGATGGTTGCCAAGAGATCATAACTTAATGGAAGAGAAGAGAGTAACAGAAGAGCTTTGTCTTTTTTTTTCTAACTTAACCTCAGAGCCAACAAGTTGCTTAAAATTCTATTAAAAGTATTGAGATGTTGTAGAATAAGCGTACCTTCCTTTATCCGAAAGCTATATAACTGATTCTTCATGAAGAGCTTGTTCCACAAACTCTCGTCGTGTAAAGGGAAAGCATTGAGATGTTGTAGAATAGGTGTACCTTACTTCATCCGAAAGCTGTATAACTGATTCTTCATGAAGAGCTTGTTCGACAAACTCTTCATGTAAAAACTCTTCAGCCTACACCAAAGACCAGCAATTGTCTTCTCATTCATCACGTTGTAGAGGATTTCGCTTGATAGGCACAGTACGATCGTTGCCTTTGTGCGAAAGTCGATGTCGTTCTACTTATCATCCTCCATCTTCGATGGCTTCTTTCAATACCAAGCAGGGCCCCGGCTTGTGCCTGCCCTGCTTCATGAACAACGATGTTATTCGCATCTTCCACAACAAGAAGTTGGACTTCCCGTTGAATTTTTCTATCTCGAACTTGGTTATCATGGTCGTCTTGCTAATTATCGCTCTGATACAAATTGTTGTGATCTATCACGGTCAAACAATAGAGAAACACTGAGTTAAAGACTCGGCAGCAGAAGCGAAAGCGTAGAAGATTTACCACTAGCAAGCAATTGAAAATAAATCACCACACAACTAAAGAGCACCAGATTTAACGTGGTTCGGCAATATGTCTATATTCACGGGGATGAGAGGAGAAATCTTTATTGAAAATAGAGAAGAAAAATACAAGAGTTACAAGAAGATCTCTCTCATAATTCTCAATGGTCGAAATCTAAATTTCTCTTGAATTCTTGACACGCCTTCAAAAGGCCATCCTAAGGGGTTTATATAGGCACCTTGAATGATCGTAGTCCAACAAAAATTTTAACAACCAAAATCAGCACCGCCCCAGATAAAGAAGAAAACCCGGATCCAAATCAAACTGGAAACAGAACCGTATTAGAAAACTGTCAGAACCCGACATTAATCGACTAGGGCAAATTATTAGTAAACTAATATCAAGTATTAGTCGACTATACCTAATATCTAGTCGACTACTGTAACACAATCCGAGAACCCAACTTACTGTTGCGAGGCCTAGTCGACTACACTCAAGTATTAGTCGACTAGTCTATATCCTAGTCAACTAATAACACATATTAGTCGACTAATCAACATGCACAGATCTTGTACATGTCCGTGCTTGATTTTTAAAGCTTATAACGCCTTCACCTTATCCTTGATTTTTCTCCAATGAATATGAGACACTCCAAATATTAACAATCTATTCCTCAATTGAACTTACCACTAAATTTTATCATCTCAAATTCTCATTTCATCGGCAACTCATTGTTTTAGACATGTCGTTTTCCAACATTCAAGTCCATAAAGCATAAGGGTTCTACTCAGACTTAATCATTTTTGCAATAAAAACACAAAACATAGAATATTTAGCAGACCCATTTGATGAAACTGTGAATTATAGCTGAAGTGGAGAAATCCATACCTACAGGCTCAAGAAGCCATCTCTCCAAAGAACTCGATGCGCTCTCATCAGAAGATGACCTCACTTTCAGAGCAGCACCACTCCTCTCTTCTTCCTCCTCATTGTAGAACTAAGATGGAGCGGTTGCTTTGATGAGAGTGAATTGAAGGAGAGAGAGAAAGAGGGAGCCAGGGGTTGCTGAGGGGAGAGAGAGGGAGATGAGAATGAGGATGAAGGGAAGCGAAGGGAGGCTAGAGCTACTGCTTCCATCTTGTTGGGAGGAAAAAAAAAGCAATTTTTTTGAAATTTGGGGGAATGAAGATAGAAGAAACGTTCCCCATCAAAGCTCAGCCACGGGAAGTTGTGGAGCTGGGCCTTATTTCGATATGGGCTTAAGTGGGCCTATGAACACACTACCCACCATCATTGGTGGGCTTAAGTTGGCCCATGCTAGTTTTCAAGGGTTAATATGCAGAAAACTACCATTGAGCCTTTTCCGTTTGATAAAAGGGTAGGAGAGGATTGTGAGGGTCCCAAGTTCAAGTCCAGCTCGTATCACACAGGGTCTGTTTGGATTTAAGGAATTGGTGTGAAGTGAGGAAGTAGAAGTAAGATTTATTTCCTTTAGGAAAAAGAGAAATGAGTAGTAAGTTTTCTGGTGTTTAGATGGTTGTTGGGAAGTGTGGTTTGGAAAATGTTTGTCGTTTCCGGTGTTGAATGGTAATGAAAAGTGGAAATGGAAAAGTTGACCACAAAGTTGACCGCAAAATAATATTAAAATAAAAATTAATTAAGAAAAATAAAAATAGATTGTAATTAGAATGCAAGTGAGATTTACATTACCAAAAAATTAACTGTTTTATACTATAACTTATTATAAATGAGATTTACATGACCACAAAATTAACTGTAGCACTCTGGAAGTGAGAAAATGGTTGTGTAAAAGAGAGATGAAAAAGGGAAAAGGGGGTTTCTTATTTTCCTTTTCCGGTGTTTGGATAGATAGGGAAATGAGCAATTATACTCCCCACTTCCTCACTTCACTCGGATTCCTTACATCCAAACACGCCTTAAGAAAAAAAAAAATTTCATCCGTCTTAAAAAATTATCATGAACCTTCAAAAATGCATATAAAGCTACTGTGAATTTTCTCTTCTTTTTTCAAAAAATTATTATCTGTCAACAGTACGTTAAATTAGCAGTCACATGAAAATCATGTGCCCATTATGACCATTATATCCTTAATTTTGAAATAAAAAATTATTTTTTGGAAAAAGAGTTGTGGAGGTTAGTTTTAACTGGGGACATTTTTGTCTTTTTCAACCTCACCGTGTGTGATAGTTTGAAAACTAGTTAGGTTCATGATAGTTTTTATTTTTTTTTGAAAATAAAGAGAATCATGGTAGTATTTTGCATTTTAATTTTTTTTTCCAGGTAAAAGTAAGTTTCCAGAGACGTCGCAGGTTCAAAATTAAGCTACAGCCTTACTTTAAAAAAAAAAAAAACAAATAAGACAAGAGCTAAGTTTCTGCTAACTGTTTAATAAACACACACATGATGAGAATAAGGTGTTTATAGAGCTCCCTTTAACGCATTTAAGTTAAAATTATGACAATGTAAATCATGTAATATTAAAAGCGCGCTATCACAATACACAATGTGTTGCATTCTCAGGGATTGGATTTTATTTTTGCTCTGTGCATCATGCTAATTATTTTTGTTAGTGCATAAAATTAGGGAATGCATTTTTTATTCAAAAAATTGGCACTTCTCTCTTTTCAATTAATTTAACGAAAATCTCAATTACAAATTTATTTTCGCCTCAACCTCAATCCATGTTACCCACGTGGTCATTTCAAATTAGAATCTACCGTATAACTACATCATATTTTCTCTTTTTCAATTTTACCTTTTTTCAAATCTGGCAAATAATTTTCATCGGCTTTTAGAAACTAGAGTTTATGGATATGCTAACAAAAAATAAGAGATTCTTGTGTCTTTTAATTTGTTTGCTTCTCTTCTCTTGTGTTCTTAAACTGGTACAGATTCGAACCATATCCCTCTACAATTATTTTGGAAGCCTCTTCTCTTTTGTTCAATCCATTTAAATTGGGTTACTTCTTATTTTCACCACACATTATTGTTGTCATCTCCCGTCGCTTGGACTATTTTATTATGAGTAGCAATCCTTATAATAAGAAATGTACACAATGAGAAAAGAGATGTCGCAGTCCTCATAATAAGGACTGCGACCACGGTCTCATGATCACAATCCATTATATGAAGACTGCGACTCACAGTCCTGAAGTTGCAATTGCACTTGCAATAATAAATAATCTTCTATCTTTTCTGTTGACCGAAAATCTCGGGATATGAACCGACTCTTTGGAATTTGAATTGACAGTGGATATTTTCACTTTTTGAAATTAAAATCAAAAGTAGAGTTTTCTCTTCTGTCTGTAAACAGGAGAAAGATCAGAGAAAGAAAAAACATTTCAACTATCTTCTTCAAATAGAAGCCTTAAACGCACAGAAAAGAATCCTAGTTTCTTCAAAGTTCCTTTCTTGTTGCGGCATCATGTTGTTGTCACACCACGTTTCCAAAAATACAGTGTACGGGTAAGTAATAATGGCCAGCAGATTCTCACAAAGAGTGAAATCTCTTCCATGAATACCTAAGCTGTCAATTATGAGCAGGATAGCACACATATAAGCATATAAAATTAAGCGCAGAGATAAAAACACATATATAAAATGTTAAATCATTTATAATATCATCCACCATATCTAAATAAAACAAGTCAAGAAAGAGAAACTAAACTCACTGGAGGACGATTGAACCACAATGTGTTCTACGATTATCTCTCCTATACTGATTCTCCAGTCTAGATGCTAAAAAATAAATAAGTCTGTCAGAACCGACCAGCAAGTGTACACATGAAAAAAAGATAATAAAAGTAGGAATATGAAAGCAAATGAGGGTACAAATAGGACATCAGGATAAAGAACGATATGTTTGCCAAAACTGAAGGTAATAACAAAAACGGAAATAAAATGAACAATCGATCATGTATAATGTGTTCGTGCGTGCATGTTGTGACATGAATATAATGAACATGAGATGTCCTAGACGAGTAAATACCGTATAATATAATAACAAGATCACAAGAATACGAGAACATAAGATCACAAGTTGAAATCACATGACAAGTTCAGGAATATCATGTAATCAAGATAACGCATGTCACAGGACTTTCAATATCAGTATCACGGAAAACACATGTCCGGTGCTAGATCACATGAAGGGATAGTACGATTCAAGCTAGATTACTAAAGACAATGCAGGATATGATGCAAGTGCCTATGTCTAGCATTTCATTAACCATATACTATGTAATCATTTTGTGTCTCATCGCACAAGACAAACTATATATCAAATAAGTGATGCTTAGGGATCCCGATAGCAGGGAGAAATAGTTCATTGTACTCAGATATCATGTAACATATAACAATAAGTGTGCATATAAATCATAAGATCACAAGAACACAAGATCATGTGTGACAAGACCCTCGAAGGAGTCGCCCTTCCAAGCACACCTCCCTGACCCTCTGCTACCAGTCTCCCCCAGCAACCCCGGCTTGATTAATATCATTGAACAATCAAGTGCAAGACAATGGTGAATTGGTGGGATATGATCACAAGTTGAGATCAGAATATCAATGCCAAATAGTGAATACAGTGTATATCATGATCACGGGATAGTACTAACGATGACAATATCAAGAGATGAACGCAGAGTTGTGCAGGTAGTGTCAGTATCATCAAATACGTAATCTAATGGTCATAGTATCTGATCGTGATTGTATGGATCATAAACCATAAAATATCCACAAATATTATCTCAAAATATAACGATTGATTTTCTCGATTAATTTCCAATAATATCATAATCATTATATCATTTTACAGTCTTAACTATCTATCATATCCTCAATAATTCTCCAAAAATCCCAAATGATCATGAATATCATAATATTTGTTTATTATCATATATTTATCCTCAACATCCAGATCATAAATCTTAGTCACGATCAGTATTATTTTCATATCTATCACATATGAGCAATAATGTCAATTTAAGTTTAGTGCGTGCATGAACAATAACGAGATGCAAAATGATATGCAAGATAAAATAACATGATCACGAGGTGAAATTGGTAATAATATTAAGAATATAATAATTAAAGACTATAATCAGAGCAAAAAAGTATAAAATGTTCATGGGACAATACAGATAACCAAGAATATGACATCGAGAGATAACAATCAAAGGATAATATCGTAATCAATATGAAAGTTAAAGAAAAAGAGAAGCATGTACGCTTGACTCTTATCGCGGGATCTGACTGTCCCTTATCAACAACTGGTACTGGGTCAATTTTGCGGCCTAGAAAATAAACAATTCACATCAGTCTGAATTTCAAAGTCTTCGAGGTATGTATTTTATTATTTTGGAGTATCGACCGTTTTGGGTTTATTTATTTTAAATATTTTATTCAATGTTACTACTAGTTATTTTAGAAGTTATTTAATACTGTTTATTTATAGTTCAATAGTCACTTTAAATGTTAATTACTAATTTTTAAATAGTTATAGGGATTCTAGTTACTAATTCATATCTAATAATTATTTAACATTTGTCGCTAGTTCTAAAATTAGCTATACATATTAATATCCATATAGTTAATACTCTTTAAAATACTAATATTTACTATTTATTAAATAGAAGTTAATTGATCTTGCAGTGTGCAAGTATGGAATATATCAACTTTGTTATCACACTTGTGTGGTTGATTAATTACTAATTGAATTATTAAAGTACTAATTATTTAATTTTCATATAATGCTAGTTTGAATTTTACTATCATAACCATATAACATTTCGTTATAATTTTTAAGTAGATTCTATTTAATTTCTGCTAATTATTCTTATTTGCTATTTAACCCACAAACACTAGTTCTAATTATTAAACTATTTAATTTAATATTTTATTATTAACTAGAAAAATGTAATGTTAAAATCACCAATTATATACAGGTTGTCTACTTTAAATTATCATATATATTAATACATATAATTACTAGTACTCAAGTTATTAGTCAGTGTCGAATGTCATTACTAGCATGTTGTGCGCTGATCAACAATCTCTTGAGGAACCCTTCAGTCCTAGATGCAGTAGAGAAGTACCACCCAATGACAAAAACAAGAAAACAATAGGAAGAAAGCAAAACGCAAGATTTAACAAGGTTCGACAAATTACCTACGTCCTCGGGGAAAGGAAGAGAGAGTTCTTTATTGATCCAATAATCAATACAATATCATGCATACCTATGAAGAGGACTCTGCCCCTTTATTTATAGCCAA